>KZ507699.1:47261-68844 GCA_002844005.1 Limosa lapponica baueri
TAACTCTCCCCATTGCTCTTGTCCATTTGTGCAATATCCACCCTTGATAGAAATTAGCCTGAAAAATCTTTAGAGAGAAAAAAGCTAAAGAATGGTGCCATGGGCAGAGCTAGTGCTGTGCTATGAAAAAAAGTTAAAAACTACTAGTAAAAGATTAAGTGCTAATAATACACAACAGCTGTCAGGCAACTTTGGCTTGTTTGATTTTTAAGCAAAATAATTTTTTGCATTATACATCCTCATGCAACTGAACCTGCCCCCACACATTTCTAAAACATATACGTAAACCTTTTCTCCTCCTCAAAACGTGCAAAAACATTTTTCCCCCTCAAATAAGGGGAGAAAAAAGCCCCCAACATTTCATCTGGTTAGCAACATTTATGATGCCACTTAGACTATCCCACAGGAGACCTTTAGCTCTCCAGTTTTCAGGAAACACTCTGCTTGATTTCTAGTCCACATCATCTCAGAGTTACTGATACATGCTGTATGTGAAAATTGTTTGTGTCAAATCAGCTTCCATGCTATTTTTAAAAGTGCCTGCTCAGCATAGTAAGCCATCATTTTATCATGACAGTACATAACAGACAACACAGATTTAAAAGACAGGGTAAATTGCTTCATTGGGTTTTGTCTGTGTGACTAGGAAACTCCAAATGTATTCACATGCATTTAGATACTTTGCTTTCCAAGTATGTCATATTTCATAATCCTATCATAGAGCAGAGTTAAAAAGGAGACAAAAAAGTGCCCACAGTTGATAGGAAAATATCCACATATATATTTATCTCCAAATCAGTATTTACATGAACTTTGAATTTCAATTTACACGTGTACTGATACTGCAATTTTGAGAGTTGATCTGAGGTTAAGAAGAAAACCTGTTCCCAAAGTACAAAAGTACTCCGGCACTGAACCTTTGAAAACTTCTGAAGTTAAGATAATTTTACCTGCATTGTTTTCATATACATGTCGTATATAATATGCAGTTTGTTACTAGCTTTGAATTTACCTGCTGTAGTTCTGTTCACATTGAAGTAGCTTTCAGTTCTTGCTAAAAGTTACATTAATATTTGTTTTCTTTTTATGCTTGATGTCTTGGATTTTTATATGACAAAATGTTATACTGTCTTGCTAGGGAACTGGTTAATGCCCATTTGCTTTATAGGGGAAAACCTGCAAGTACCTTGAAAGATGCAATATTTTTGAGACTCCACCAAAACCTCCCAGACAAAACTTCTAAAAGTCAAATATGTGTTTGTATCATTTTGAACTAAAGAAGCTACCAGAAGAGCAAAGCTGCAGCCTGTTATACCAGTACATATATATATACACACCTGTATGTGTATATATATATACACACCCCTGTTATACCTCTATCAACATTTCAGTAAGTTTCATTGACTTTCAATAAGGCATGTAAATACTAGTTTGATGGTCTGTCTTACATACCCCCAAAAATAGTAATGAAATAAAGCAAAGAAAAATTTCATATAAAATGACTTATTCACTTTCACAAGTGAATAAATATTCTTTAAATTTTAACTTTGCACACACACATATGTATTTTATATACATACAAATAATATATATATGCACCCATTTCAGCAACCAAACACATTTTCTTTGAAGTCTGATTTGCTTTCACTGTATGAAACATGTCTTAATATGATCTGCCATGCTGGAAAGGTGTATAGTATATACTGAAGGGCGACAGGATACCCCTGAAATATTCCATTTCTCTAAAACAAATGTCTTATCTGTTCTTCCATATCATGGAAGTTAATGACCATGGAGATAGTAAGTGTACAACATGAATCAAACAGCATTTAGAACAAGTATGACTTCCACTTCTGTCTCTTTTTCTCATCCCAGGAATTTTCCTGAGGGCTTTTCCTCCCATTAAATTAAGATTTGCTGAGTTCGTTTTATACTTACTTCAGTGCTTATACTCATAATTTTGGCTGAAACACAAATATAGTCTGGTCAACTGACCAGAAAATGACCATCAAGAATACAGATGAATCACAGGTCCACAAATCTTTGAGATCACTTTTAAGAGAGAGCTGGGAAAAAGAACAAGCTAATTTGATGAAAACAATCAAAAAGATTGTTATGTATCATTGATTTTTTTTTTCCTGCAAATTTAATGATGATAGGTACATATTGATCATCCCTTCCTATCATAAATAAAATCTGCTCAATAAGATCCGACAGATCTATTTTTATATGTTCTTTAGATATGTCTTTTACATCTAGCAAGGCTACTTTGATCACCAAGAATAGTTATAAGTAGGTGTGGGACCCTGACAGTTATGAGGATCCATATTTTGCTAATATAATACTCCACTGACATTTTAACAACTTACCTAAATACATCAGACTGTTTTCACATCATTTGTTCACTTCAGACATTCTGATTTCTTTCAGCTGATGTATTCATTTCACTCAAAGCTGTCAATTTATGGTGTTCCTTGAGTGCATAAAATTTCTTTAGTAATTGGATCATGTATTTTTACTTTCCATATTTAAAACACAGACTTTGAAAACTTACTCCTTCTCACCTAGCACTCACTTAATCTCAAAAAGGTGTATGTCTAAGCTTTGAGATTTCTCCAAATATTAATTCCATGCCTAATTAAAGCTACTCAAGTTGCCACAGTTAATCAACTTTTCAATAGATTCCCCAGCAAAAGCATTTCCTCCCTGTCTCATTTATACAGAGATTTGGAAATTACCTGATTTTTTTAGACAAATCTGAATAATCTAAAGTGTAAATATGCAGAGTCACTTATTGTAGGTTCATGATGTTCTCTGGTAGAACACTGAGGGTTGTGAAACTCTTGCTAGGGAAGCAGAACAAAATTTTGCTTTAAAAAGACATCCTAATCTTCCCTGAGCCATTTTTGTTTCTGCACATAGAACCCAAGCTCATCTTAATTTTTGTTTGAAATGTTTCTTTGCAGAGTCTCTTCTAAATGTCCCGCAGGTGGTTCAGAAAGCCAAACAGCATTCACAAGCTCAGATAGCTTCACTAGTTTCTCTAGTGCCTCATTGGCCCTTCTTCTATGTCGATTTTTGAATTGTTCCCCATATCTTTTTAGGTAAAAAAAAAAAAAAAGGAAGACCATTTCCTTTAGACAGTCTTGTGTTTCCGTGTCTGTCTCCGAACACACACACACACACACACACACACTTAAACATTTCTTAAGTGCTTTGAAAACTACAGGAGAATACTGGCCTTGGAATATCTGAAGGACTTCTATTAGCTAGGGCAAATTGTACTTGTGGACTAAACATGTGAAATTAAATTTCTACCTCCAATTTTTTTTATTACATAAAGACTTCGAAGAGCCTATTTGAAGATGCATTAAAAAATATGGTTTGTATTGGTCATTCTGAGATTAACTGGAGATTTCTGGGAATGATCTATTACATCTACTGTTTCTGAACTCAACACAGGATCAATCCAATGAGCTTACGTGTATATCATGCAGTATTGTTACTGCAGCAGTGAGCTCACATCACGCATCTGGATTTTACTTTCATTGATGCTATTTACTGAATTAGCATGGGAAGGAACACTATAAACTGTGGTAAATCAGCACATTTTTAGCACACAGTATAAACAAGAATATAAAATAAAACTGGTTAGCCTGGTTTCTTTCCATTATCCTCTCTTAACAGCGGCCAAAAACAAGTGTTCACTTTCTCTAAATAGTTTAAGCAGAAAATACAAGAAATGAGGCAACCAATATTTTCAAAAGATTGTCTGTGAACTCACAAAAATCTAAGGTCCAGAGATTTTCTATGCCTTTCCTTACCTCCTTGTACAACAGTTAAAAAATAAACTTTGAAACAAAGCATGGGTTTTTTTTTTTTCTCATTTACATGGCCAGGCACTGGCAGCTGTTTGTTTCTCCTGAACTTCATCAATTTCTCCAATTTGCCTCTCCATCCAGAGTCAATGTTTTTGTCATCTAGTGACAGAGCAAGATTGAGCACTTTTAATTGTTCAGCATATCACATTTCAGATTGCTGTGACACCAGGGAAGGACTCTGAACTATACATTCTCTTCTCTCTGAAAGTTGAGAATTCTTCTAATCAGCTACACTTTTCTCTGCTTTTTACTTCCACCCATCACATGACAAAGATGTCAAAGCACATTTTAGAAGTTAAGGAATAAATACAAACAAATTCTACACATTTTCCATTCTTAAAATGTCAGTCTTCAAATTATTTTTTTATCTGAAATATGAGTAGTTTTTCTCTTTCCCCACAGTGTGTGTGTGTATATATACACACACACTGTGTATACACACTGTGTATATACACACACACACACTGTTTAACTTTAAGTGTGAACAGTGACCATTACAGCAGTTCAAGATATGTAACACTTTTTAATGGACTGTTGACTATGGTTGATGGTTTTGGAAATAATGCTTACCATCCTTTATCAACTAGTACAGATTCAAACTAAGTTAGAATGCGACCAAGATATTGTCAAAGTACTTTCAGCACTCTTTGTTTATTTATTGCACATTAAAAAACAAATAAACAAAAAAAATCTCCAAGCAAACCCACTGTTCCTATGAAATTATAAATTTTTCCAGGGAAAAGAGAGAAAGAAGCAGACACTGAAACTAATCTGACTAGTTTCCTAAAAACAGGAAAAAATCAGTACATCAATGACCGTGCTTCAGTTTTTCCGCTTTAGACCAGAGTATGTAGGAACAGCCCAAGAATCTGATCTTGTGTGTCGTTCTTCAAAAGACACCTTTGTGGAAACAACACTGGGAATTCCATAGACAGGGTTGTTCCACTGACTCCTATATAAAATATTTATTATTTATAAAAGTGTTAGCACTGTGAGCTCGCTGTTATTGGGTGCTGCTTTCTATCAGTTTCTCCTCATTGAACATATTACCTGAAGAGAGACTGCAAGTCCATCTGTGAAACTCTCTCTGACTTTAGCTCATTCACTCAGTTACACATGTACATACCTATTACTCGTAAATGGGTTTGGATCAGCAGCCCAAGGGAATAATTCCAAAAGATTTGGGTTGTGCAGGAAAAGTTAGAGGAAGCGACGGGCCTGCAGGCTTTCTCTAACTACAGACAATACATGAAAAGGAAAAAAGTTGGTTTGACAGTTAAAATTAAGCTATGCTTGCAGGGCTGCAAGACAGATTTTATGTTACAAACAAGTATACATTCAACAGGGAGAATAAATGAAACAAGTGAAATATAATGAATACAAAATCCTACAAAACAAGCGTATGAATAGCCCATATTTAACCTGGAGTGACAATTTAAGACGACATACTTCTGATATCTTTCTCATCTCCTGGCAAGACCTCACTGTATAAATCTAACATTAAACTGCCTGTAGGATTTTATTTACAGTGAGCTGAAGACTATGCAAGTTCATCCAGCAGTTATCTCTTTCAACAATAAAACGATAGGTCAGCAAGTCCAAATGTTTTTATTTATTTTCATGGTTTGTGAAGAGATACGTGAAGATTATTTTGGTCTGTGCATTTCAGTAACAGAGTCTGCCTAATATCAGCTTACTGGAAACAATGTGGAAAAAAAAAATCTACTCTTTTTTCAAGCTACTGTTATTTTCAAATATGTCATTCTGTATTGGTAACAGACATAAGGATTTTCACTGGGATTTGTGCTCCTAAACAGGGGGACATTAAAAAAAAATATCCCTGTAAAGAACCTTGCAAGTGAATTCTATGCCTCAAAGCGTGCAGGGGGTGGGGAAAAGAAGCAGTCAATCAACAGGTTATCAACCTATTGCTTTACTCCAAATGCTGAAACAGTCTTACCACAGGGCATGCACCATTCCATAATACTGAATTTCAAAACCGCAGAAAAGCACATGACTTCAATTTCTTGGTGCCTCTCATGATTGATTTTGTGTCAACCTCACAAGATCTGCCAGTAAACCTATGCAGCAAATTCCTTCTTGGCATTACTCTATTTTTCCTCAGCTGTACAGAAAACCCCATGAATAGAGCTACATCAAGAGACACATAATCTGACAGTTCGGATAGACCTTGGAAACAGGACACCTCAATGTTCCCAAATCAACACAGAGACTTTAATTCCTTGCATAGATAACTTAGAAAAACATTGTGGTCTACAAAATTTTAAGCAGATACTGCTTTCAGTATTTCTTGTTTGTTTATTTGCATTTGAGGCATTCAGCTGAGGTGTCCAAACCAGAGATAAAAACCTATGCCTCAGTAAATGTATAAGTATTTATACAAAATAGGATCCATGCAATTAGAGCAATGGCATTTGGCCTGCAGCTGGAAAGTGCATCTCTGGGGTGGTCCCCCTTTTGTTGTGCTGTGCAATACAAATATCCAAAGGAGGCACCTGTCGGAGGATTCCAGTCATTTTCATGGTAGCTTTTGATAGCATCATGGGAAAAGCACCCATTAAACTCAAAAGCTGTAGCACCCAATCAATGGCTATATAGCCATCCAAGGAGTAGGATCCTACTTGATATTCATCACCTGAAAACTTACGACAGATTTGAAAAAATCACCTTTCAGCCATATATATAAGCCATTGAATGGAGGGGACTGAGTATCCCCCTTTTTCCTCCAACGGCAGCCATCCGAAGGACAGGAAGGAGTGCAACCATGTCAGGCATAACGAACAAAAAAAAATACATGGGCATGCAAGCAGAGGCCAGCGTAATATCCTGAGAAGGATCTATACAGCAAAAAGCCTCCACCTGCTGTTTCTTCCCTAAGGATGGCAGGGTGTGGCTCCACCAAGAATTTCCCTTTCACATTCCTAAACGGTCCTCAGTCTTTCCACTTCCTCCTTAAGCTCAGCCACCAGGCTGAGCACATCATTTACCTGCCCACAGCGCACACAGGCGCTGCCTTTGCTGTCCTCCTGCAAGGGTGACAGACATTCCAAGCAGCCCGTCGCCTTGGACGGCTGCATGTCTCTGTGGTAGGTCAGTTTGGGTCGCTTTATTCCTTTTGACTGTGGCTACAGACCGAGCGGGGACCGTCTCTGGGTGCTCTCTTTCCAGTCAGCCCAGCCCAGCCCGCCCTCCCCTCTTTCCTCCCCTCACACTCACCCGGCACGCGCCGCCCTCTGCCGTGGCCACGCGCCGCCCACCAGCCGAGCGTCTGCTTTTACCGCCTTTAAATCTCCGCGCGGCTCCTGGCCACGCCCCCCCCCCGCGCCTGATTGGTTGCCGCGGGCTTCCTGGTTCCGGCTGGGGCTGGGGCTGTGAGTGGGGAGTCCCTGGGCTGGGAGCCCCCTCTGTGCAGCGCCGTCCCGCCCCCGCCTCGCGCTCACCTCAGGCCTCGCCGACGGACTGAGGGTCCACAAGACCTGTCATGTCCCCTTTAAACTCCCATTCTTGTTCAGTTTTCCGTCCTGTCCCTTCTTCATCCTAATAACTCCATGGCAAATACGGGGTTCGGGAAATGTATCCTGGTCTCCTGCGTACATTCCACATAGTCGATAATACAGCCCTGCCTTTCTTCTGGGTTTTAGACCGCAGGCATGAACTACTGGTGCTGGTTCACATCACAGAACTGTTCATAGCGCGTCTGCACTTCCAGCTTTCACGTTCATGATGTTTTTCTACGTAGGTGCTAGACTTTTCACAGATAATCACAGTCAAACAATCAATTTCTTTTTTAACAGCCAGGGCCTCGTGCCTCTGGAAACGCTCCTCGGGCCTGCACAACAGCCTGCAGCTGGAGCACCTGATCCTTGTCCCCAGGTTAACTGCACAGCCATGAGGCAAGCAGAGCTGGCAAATACCTTCTTCACGTTCCTAACACTATAATAATGCTAATCATCTAAAAGGAGGAAACAGGACCTGGAATACCGAAGACTGTCCTTGAGCTTAAAAATCCCCCAACCGTTTTACCCCCTCAAATATGAGGATGATGCACTTATTAACACCTAGCAGGTCCTCAAGACAAGAGGATGTCACTCAGCAAGACCTTCCTGTGCACAGACCAACCCTGTTTGTCACACAGACAGAGCTCTTTTGCTTTGCATCTGTGAGATTCCTTAATGCCATAAGCGCTGCAAGACTCCCAGCAAAACAGAGGTTATCATCACTGTTATTTTGATCAATTGAATTTTTGTCTGTAATTTTGGGATGGGGACAGACTGCACCATTCTGCACACCCTTCCCCTGATGGCATTTATAATAAAAATAGTTAGGCAGAAAGTCCATGCAAAACACAGTTCTCTTACTTTGCAGGAGTACTGACCCAGTCTGAAAATTTCACCACGTTAATAGTGTTAAACTAATAGCAGGAGAATATAGTCAAGGAAGCTGGCAATTTCAAGATGGAGCCGAGTGTAATCACCAGGTTCAAACAGGTGGCATAAATGATAAAAACTTTGTGCTACAGCCTGAAAAAATGTTTCATAAGCTTCACATAGTGGTACCTGGTTTAAATGAACAAATCTGTAGTCTTCTAGCTCCAAATCTCTGGATCAGCCATTCCCACTGCTGAACATGTTCTATGGAAGCCATGGAATGATCTGAACAGTAGCCTGTCTTGCACAGAGCAACACTCAACAGCTGTCAAAAAAGGCCCAAGCTAAATATTTAGAAGTCTGAAATCTTGAGCAAAGAGAAGAAAAAAGATGAAAATCAGTTGTACACCCTACAGAAGAAGCAGAAATGCAGCTAATATCCCTGTTCTGCAGTCACAAGAGAGAAAGTGTCTCTCTCCTTAGATTCAGCACCCAGACTTGTGGAATTACAATAGCTACAGGAAAATGCTTTGTGCTTCTTGAACAGATAATTTTCAGGTACTCTGTGGACATGATTTGGGAAGAGTCTGGTGATTTCTGGGATCTGATAGAAGCCTACATAGGTCATAATCTGAATAATTTAGCTGATGAACTCTATGCTGAAAATCCAGTAAAGATTTACTAGAGTTCAACCGGGGGGGGGGGGGGGGGGGGGGGGGGGGGGGGGGAGACACGACACAGGACGTACTGGGGACAGATGGAACAGGACCAAAACTAATGGTGTTTTCTGATAATATGCTATTACATTTCAATATAGAGACTTTACTTAGGCTGTTCCTTGTTTTATCTCTTGCAGTGACTAACCAGAATGGTTTATTGGAAAGGACTTCTGGAAGTCATATGCTCCAACTTACCTCTTGAAACTAGGCTAATGGCTTATTATTTCTATATATTTTAAGCGTTACTTAGGCTTTAAGTGAATGAACAGTAGAAGGCAGACTCAGAGACCTGACTTTTCTTAAGAAACTCATCCCACATTTTATCAGTATTCATAGATGAAATATTCTACTGAACTGGAACAACAGACCTTAGAGACACAGCGTTTCTGTTTCACAGAAATACACATTTCTCTTTATTCCCATTGAAATTACAAGCAATCCTTACGTCCTGCTTTACATATGAGAACAGAAACAGGCCAATGTGAAAGTAAGGTGATCTCTTCACAGTAGAAAGGTGGCCTCTACTTGTAACTATCCCCATGTGGAATGGAAACAACCTCCTTTCCTTTCTGCTACATGTATTTTAGCTTACTTTGTCCAAAGCAGCAACAACAAAAAAGATAGGTTGCTAGCTTGCAGCCCAATATATTTTCATCTCAATCTCCATCTATTTCTTCTATCATTTAAAGAGAAGAAACCAAGACCTGCTTCATCTTACACTTGGTGGAATATCTGGATATATCTTCACCATGTAGGAGAATAGGGTCTGTGTCTGACAAATGACAGTGTCTTAAGGAGTTCTACTCATGTCTGCTCAAACTATGATGATGGCTTAGTTAATTAGAGGTTTCATCCTCAGCTGATGGGGCTGAAGGACCCATCACTTAAAAAATGGGTAGACATTTCTCTGAAGTTTGATACAATTTCTTAGCAAGTCTCCCTGTGGCTCATTCTTTTTGTAAATGACAGAGAGAAAGTTACCACTGGTATTTTAGGTTAATATGGCTCATTACCCTGGGTACACGTGGAAAAAATTTTAGTAGTTTTAGTATTAAAAGATTTTCTAAATTATCACGTTAATAAAAAAACCACAACAAAATGTTTACCAACACCTTATATCTCAAGTTTCCTGTTTGCTGCCCTATTAATTGGAGGAATGACAATGTTTATTTAGGCAGATAGAGTACTGCTTATCCTTTGGCAGATCTGAGCCCTTTGACTTCCACATGCAAATAAATGAGAATTTTCCTTTTGACTCCAGTAGGCTTCAGTTCAAACACTTCATTTTCAAGGCATTTCAGACAGAGAATTGACATCATTTAAAAGACACGACTAGCCACCCACTCAATGGCACACCACATTACATACTGCCTTCCACTGTTTTAAAAACAACAAAATAATCAAGAAATACACACCACACACATGAACACTCAGACACAAAAAGGAAAAGGGCGGGCAAAATACACCATGCGGATTTGTTCCATCACTGGTGGCTCCGGTATAGGCAGTGAACAAAGCTAAGATCTGATTTCTGCAGGACTTCTGTAGAGGGAGTTTTTCTCACAAGGGAATTAAACAAAAATGAAGTCACAATGCCATGGGGTTTTATTGGTCATAATGGAGCAAAGATTACTTCACAGACTTACATAATAGAATAAATAGTCTTTTGAGAAAAAGACTGTCTGCTGACATAAAAGACTGGCTGACATAATTACATAATTAGGATTCCACTAGAATAAGGGGAAAAAAACCACATCTAAACTATCAGAATCTACTACCAAGTAGAGATTTTTTGTCCCTTTGTATAGTAAAATAATTATGTAAGTGAAGTCTTGCCTTAAGGATGATCCTGGGGTGCTCCTCAAATGAGCTTGCAATTGAGTAATGCCAAGAGCAAAATGACTTCAAAAGGTTAAGAACCACCCTGTCTCCCATCAGTGTAAATGCTAAAAGCTTAAAATAAGGAAAACCTAAGCTATCGTGGTCTCTTTGTAACATACCTAGTAAAGAAAAGTAAAGAAAATTCAGTAAGTGCTCCTCTAAAGCACAAAGGAGAGGAGACAGCAGCTCCCGTATCATACAGGAAAAATTGTTACTGTTGCATTCTGTGGCCAGGTTGTTGGCAGATGCGATCAATTTAAGTGTTTCACAAACAAAATTGTTCTCAGTGATTTCTCTCACTTAGTATTGTTAGATAAAAGTAGTAAGAAATGGAGGTGGATTTGTTGAGTATACTGGCCTACTACTTGGATAAACAATAGCTCTGGTTTTATTTCAATATGTCACAGAGCACCAAGAAAGATCTTAACAAGCTCTGAACATCAAACCAAAAGATTATTCATGTTTTCAAGAAAATTCTGTGTATCAAAGGCCCGCATTGTTAACTGCTGCAACCTCACTAAGGCAATAGTTCTACCTGCCAAATCAGAATCTGCACTTCCCTCTAGACTCTCTTCAATTTTCTGAATACCTGTCTGCTACAGAAATTGCACTAAGTCTTTCTTCTATAGGATTTGCTTCCCTTGGAGGATTTTTTCCAGACCACATTACTTAGAATTAAAATTGCAAGCATCAGACAGTCAAATCCATTGTGTTTGAAGGCTACAGTGTGTTGAGTTCAATGAAATTTGTGGCTGTTCATCTATTCGTGAAACCAGTTCTTTAAACACAAGGGTCATGTCTACTCCTAAAGCTACAATATTTTAATTATATTATGTATTAATAGTATCGTTTAATGCAAAACACTAGTAAATTTTTTTATGTAGGTTACAGGTATTAAATTAAATTCTTTATTAAGTTACTCCATTACCTATATTTTTCGGTGCTGCTTTCTTGAGAAATTGTTTTATACTGTACACTTTCAATGGGAGAAATCTTATTTTTACTTTTGTTCTCTGTCAGTAGTAATAATGCTTAAGTTACATGATTAAGCATCCTTCATGGTATTTCAGCTATTATTTTCATTCTTTTCTGCTTTAGGTGCTTCCTCATAATTCTCCAGTAGGCCTTTATGGATAGACAAATGCAGTAAACTATCTTCTGGCAAGAGAATATATTCCAATTTAGTCAGTAATCATTGATATAAATGTTCTCTTCAGCTTTCAAAATATATATATTTTAAACTGTAAAGCTAGCTCAATTTCAAATTCAGGTATCATGTGTCAGAAGATTCTCTCTCATTTTATATTGTTACAATTAACCGTTGGCTTGTTGAATAGGAATTGCCTGTTGGGCTTTTTATACTAGAAACAATATGAAGATACTTTGTTACCATAAACTGTAGTTAATTACGTGAGAATATGAGTGTCTCTATTAGAAATAGCTGTATGGTACTATAAACATAATTTGAAAAAACATACGTGTCCTAATATACACGTGCAATAGGTAAAGTTAACGCAGAGCACAGAATATTAACTCGATCATTTCCTGCCATCTAGATACTTTCCTTAACCATATAATTTTTAGCTTAAGACAACAGCATAAAATTAATATTATTTGTGTTTTGGAAACAAGATTTTTTTGGCACATTTCAGTTAAATGGATGATCACTGGAGCATTCACTTGACAGATTATAAACTACTCGTTATAAGTTACGTTATTTCAGAGCTATAATTGCTGGAAAACTTTTAAAGTATTTTCTTTTGTTTTGAAGTAGAGAAGTAATATTTCACTAGTTTCCTTGTATTCTAAGCCAACTTCATTCAAAATAGCTGATCAAAAGTTATCTACTCAAAGTGACGAAAGTTTTCAGTTCGGTTTACAGAGAATTGAAACAGAAGCTCAGTTGTACTGATTGCCACAGTTCTTACCAGCTCGTCCTTTGGTAAAGACAACTGGAAGGCATTTCAATTGCCCCCATACCTTCTATATTCTGTAACAGAGAGGCAACTTACCTACTGCTGCACAATCCTGTGTAGAGCTTCAACTGCCAAGTTTTTCAAAGGCAGGGATGTTTATTTATATATATATGTGCATGTTATTTTTTAAGCTTTGTAAGAAAAAGAAAATAGCAAAGAAGGAAAACATGTTCAAAGTAACTAGGAGGGACCACTACGAAATGTGGCCTCCTAAGTTTTTTAAAATGATGATGACATGGGGCTCCCATATCATTAAGAATATTGTTCAGCTACCAAATCAGAAATAACCACATTGCTGTTCTCCAACCACATGCATCACTATAACTCTTCAAGTTACAGTCTGCAACTTTGAAATGGAAATGAAACTTTGAAATGCATTTCTAAGACAAAGGCTGCAATGAATTATCCCTTTTTAACTTGACTAATTAGCTTCACTTCCCCTGAGTCCCTCCTTAGTAGTTTCTTTTAACTTCAATGTCACCCTTTCAAGATGACAACGCTGATCCACATACAAACCCATTATCACAAGTAGGCTCTTGTTTCAATGATTCCTACAAAGATATAGAGGGAATAAACAATAAACAAGAGTATTAGTTTGACAGGTATAATAAATGAGAAGATTCTTAAAAAATAAGAATTATATCTGCCAACAGAGATCAATCCTAAAACTTTTTAACATGAGGACTTGGAACATAAATATCTTTCACTTGCTGGTACATGAGAAGAACATATTTATATGAATGTATGTATTTATTATACGTTGCATTGGAAATGACCGAAAATTACTCTTTTGCACTTTGGCTAGAACAGTATTGCATGCTGTCCTAATCTAGCAACACTTTATTTTCTATTATTACCTTTCCTAATGGTCAGTAGTTTCCTTCATATACTTTCATTGCATTCACTTATCTATGCAGATCCTTTTCTACAAATAATATCTTGAATTAATATTTAGGGCTTTTCCCTCTCAAAACGTATTTTGATGAGAGCAAGTGTCTGAAAGGTTCAGAAACTAACATGTTTTTGTAACCACTAGAGTTAATTCTTGTTATGAATTTATCTTCTAGTTGGTGAAATCAACATACTTTCTAAATCTAAATGGGCTATGAAAAGACCATGGTATGCATTAATTTGTTATTTCCACATATACAAACAAAATTCTACAAAAATAACAATTCCACTCAATCAGTAAGAAAAGGTAATTTATTTGCTTACTCCTTTGCTCTCCAACTAGTTTCTATTTGAGATCTATTATTAAAATGATACATCAAATTGGTTAATGATACATGATTATGTGTGTATTTTGTATGTATTTTTTGAGTGTGACCTAATTTAATACAAGGGGCTGGAATTTCTGTTTTAATGCAAACTGCCCCCCGAACGGAGAAAAAATCAGAATGCCTCAGTTTCTCTAACTCCATGTGTGCCCAAGAGGAACAGAGCAGAAATAATTTCTTCTCATCCATAGAAAAACCTGCCTACCTCCTGTTGTGAGCAGGGACTGAAGTCAGATTTTCTTCTGCTTTCCATTCCCCCCTCAACCTACTTATTCTCAGTCAGGAAGCTGGAAAATGAGAAGAGGCTTTCTACAATTTAGCTGGAGTGACAGCGGTGGCTGGGATAAGGCAATGTCTACTCCTTTATATTCTTCTTCAGCTCTAAACAGGAGTAGAGATAGTCTGTCCTTAGCCATTAAAGGTATTCTAGCCACAACCTCAGTGTTCACAATTTAGAAGTGATCTCCCTGGCAAAATATTATCCTCGCTAAAATTAGTAAAAAGCAAATGGCCATAATGCATGGGCAGAAAGCAAAGTATTTGGAAGCAGTTCAAACATCTGAAAATAAGGGGTTTGCTTTTTTTCCGTTGCTATTTCTCGCATTCCAGCTAAAAATTCAGTTCAGTGCTGCTCATTCAGCTGAAGGCCTGATCCAAATTTCTAATCAGGCACTAAGACTGTTTCAACCATACTGGAATTTGTATTGGTCACTGGTGACATAAAATGCTAAGTCAGGATTATTCTGCCAAGTGGTGTTCAGGCTCGAGCAGGGTGAAGCTGTTAATCAGATGCAGGGCTTCTAGGTTGGAAAGGAATTCACAACTCCTGTAGAACGCCAAGGAAAAGAGAAAGGTTTGAGGTTTAAGAATGAAACTGGATGCCTTTCTGTAAATTATGCAATGAAATTTAAAAAATAAAATAAAATATTGAGTGTTAAGCAGCTGTAAAAGGGCAAAATGAAGAAGCAGTTTGGAATACAGGAGATGAAACCTAATTGCAGATTGTGACTTGGAATGCTCTATGCTGCTGTTGTGCTAGCAGTACCTTCAGTCCCAGTTTTTCCCATCCTGCTCAGGCTTCTAGTTGTCCATTCTACCTGTCACCTCTGCCTCCTCCTCTGTGCTGGTTCAGGAGTTTGCATAGCTCAAGTCTGCAAGATGAGCTCCTATCTTCAACTGTGGGCCTGCTGCTCCTTAAGTAACCGAAATAAGTCCTTCTGGCATAACAGGAAATCAGGCAATGGGAAAAGCAATGGAGGACTGGCAAAAGGAGGATGTGCGAATCGATGATCGAAACATGGAGACAGGACACACAGCTATGTTTTAGCAAGAGTAATAAGGCATATAGTAAGGAAGACAGTATGTGAACATGTGGGAGTAAACGTGTGAAAACCAATAAACAGCGTGGGTTTGGTGAAAATCTAGTGGGTCACGCCAAAATACTCTAATAGCTGGTTTGTGCATATGTTTATTTCTGATTTTACTTTAAAACAGTAGTAGTAGATACTGAAAACTAAGTTGGGTTTGGATTGGACTATGAGGGCATCACAGGGTAATAATATAGTTCTGTACCATAGTGACATTGCCTTACGACATGCACAATAGGATTCAAGTGTAATACAATATAACATGTTCTAACCACCGTGTAGCATTGCATATGTTTCAGTGAGCAACATAACTTTAAACAAAAAAGACAGCAAAGCAACAAATAAATGTTATTTTGGCAAGTGCAAAGCTTAAAAAAAAAAGCCCTAACAAAATCCACCCTTATTGCAACTACCACCTTCTGCATGATCAATCAATTACCCAATGTAAAGCACAGGAGTTTGTTTGGCATGGCTCAGTAGAAGTGTCATAAACTCATGGTATTTATCATTTAGACAGTTTTTCATTCTGAATTTTTACACGCTGCCATGTACAGAAATGGCTTTAGTCACCGGGAAAGTATAATTACTCGCCCAGCATACAGCTCATTTACATTGAGATGTGGTGATAAAGAATAGCGCATCCAACAGAAACAGCAAAAGAAGTTGAAAGCAGTTAGACTTTAAAGAATGTATCTAAAATCTCACATGACTAGAGCATTTTGATGAGAAATTCTTGACTCCTGTTTCTAGAAGCAGTGCACACCTCTTGATTACCTCTCAGTAGAAAGTCACTGTGAGACAGTTGCATGATATTTGGGGAATTTTATCCCATACCACATGGTCAGAAAAAAAAAAAATCCACAAAAAAACATCTTTAGGGGCAGATTTGTCTTAGTCTTTTTATTTTTATTTTTTTTTTTTTTAAACTACAAGAGTTAAACAGAACTACTCTGGTTTGCTTGGTTTTGTCAAACAAGGTATAGGAAATTAGATTTCCACAAGAAAGTGCACAGTCTCTTGCCTTCTAAAAATACTAAAATAATTCACAGAACTATACCCAACTAGACTGAGATAAAGAAAAACACTTAATAAGGTAAATACAATCAGAATGCTACTGTAGTGAAGTGTTAGTGTAGTGTTACAGGAACAAAACTATTTATTTTTGGAATTATGAAGTGATTATGTATACAAAGAGACCATTGGAGCTATTGCTGCAAGCCTTTACTGATTGTACTACATGGTCTCCTACACAGTATCCAACAATACATTGGGTATTATTTGTGCTTTCTGGAGAAGGCTGAAAAGCATACAAAAAAGTTTTTCAAGATTGCCACCAAATACAGTATAACATAGTATATCCTATAGCTAAAAATGTAAATGTTAAGGCAAAAATGTCAATACAAGAATAATCAAGCACTGGGAATTATATGTAACTCTGAGGTTTAATCCACCTTCATGAGAAAAAAAAAAAAAGAAATCCAGGAGAGTCTCACTGATATGTTGTTATACATTTTTCCCCACATTCAAATGCATGCTGTGTATAGTATATTTATGAACATATAAATATCCTTCTTCTCTCAGGTTTTTTAAAGGAGCACTCTGAATAGTATGGAAGAGAGAACCCAAATGATATTTACCAATCCTATTAAAATGTATACTAAAGGTCCTATTAATTAACATGCAATTTAATCTTCATGTATATGCCCCCAACACTGGTGAATTTCGCTGGGACCATAGAGTTCTTCACCAAATTTTCTTCAGAAGTATAGGGTTTGATTATGTCAGAGAAAGCATATACTGTAATAAAATACACATTGTGATTCAGCTGGAACATTCCTACCTGCTATGACAACCATCAGTTCCTGATTTAACACTAGTTTGTAGTTGCATCAGACTTACCGGGTAGCAGCAATTTCTTCTGTAAGGAAAACCAGAAAGTGAGTTTGACAAAGATTAGATGTCAAAGCTGATGGAGCAAACTGAACCCCTAAAAACAAATATGGGACAGAACTGTGGAAAAAATAATCATCATCTTCAGAATATTTCAAGTTAACTACCTATTTTTTAAAAAACAAAAATAGGCAAAGGCTGCTAAAAATATTTCAGGTGACAATGTTGTCCAAGTGAGTAAATACATCTCTTAGTTACTATTAACATGACACATGAGAAGGTGTGGAGCTAAGCTCTCTGTGCTTTTGCTTTATGTATAGCACAATAAAACTAGTGCAGAATAGAAGGCAGACACACTCTGCCTAAAATATGACCAATAAACAAACCCCCCCAAATTCAGTCACTTTATATGAGACACAAACTTCACACCATGGAACACTTTCAACTTAGCTGTTTTGAATAATTCCTGAAAACAGAGAGAAGAAACATTTTCTTGTGTCCTGTAGATTAACTCCTTCTACCAAGGAGAGAACCATGAGGACTAATCTCCATGAAAGAGTGCATGGCCAGGCTCCCTGACCTTCAAATGAAGGGAGCTGGAGTCTCAATTCTTTACTAACTGTGCTATTGACACAACGGCTTTCCTGTTTTCAGCCTCTTCCAGGCTGAAAAACAGCCTCTGGAAGAGCGAAATTCAATACCATTTAAGGTTCTCTTAAGTCCTAGTGAATTTTTCTGCTCGTAGTTCAATGCCTACTCAGTGTAGATTCAGGATTACCAGTATAGTTTACATATGGTCTGAACATCACGTTCCAGATGGAATGTTGGATGAAAGTTAGAAAAGTAAAAAATTAAACAAACAAAACAACCCCCCCAAAACACACACACAACCAAACACCACACCCCAACCCCCCTTTCTTATGTGAATAGCAACCACTGTAGATACAAAAGCGTCAACTGTAACAGAAGACACTCCTTAATGTTAACTTAATGATAATTGAAATAAGACATGTGACTATCTTACTGTGACCTACAATTTCTCATTAACCCTCCCAGTCATTTTAGAGAAACATTGAAAAAAACTGGGAAGAACGTCAGCTAACCAAATATAAGATATTTCTTATGACAATAAGTTTGTTTCCCCAAAGTTTTTCCCAATTTTCCCAGATTCTGAGTTAAACATCTTTGACAGCCAGTGTTATCTCCTCCTCCCTTTTTACTGATAAGTTAACTCTCTTTATGATCAACATATATAAGTACCTCACGCGTGTATTTACACAAACATATGATCTCTTTTAATTGCAAGTGGAATATTCACCTGTCAGTTTCTGAACCACCTAAAGAATTGTCCTAAAACTGCTAAGTATTATCTTTGAAACAGAACTGCTCTAAACACACTTCATTGAACCTTCCTCTGTAGGGTAAAAGGCAAAAGGTAGACGTCAGACAGTTTACCACAGGCACACAGGAAAGCTCTTTGACAAGTTAAACATCCTAAAGCATTCACTGACATACACGAGAAAGAACAGAAATACATTACTTCTCTCAAAGGAGAATTAAAAAAAAAAAAGAAGCATTTAATGAAAACAAATTATCAGCTAGAAATGTGCAGCACATAAAACAGCTTTCAATCTGTCAACACTCAGAGGCATCACACAAAAATTCAAGGGCAGGTGCAAAGACCAAGACAGCTCTTAAACTTCCTTCCCTCTTTGTCCCTTTATAATTCTATCTGAAAGTGTTTGCTTTATGAGACATGAGAGTTAATACAACTGCTTTGTGATCATCACACAAAGATATTCACTTATGAAGTGGATAGGTATCTTTGAAGGGCAACTTACAGAAGAGGCATCTATCTTCATCAAATTTTGCTTCAGTTTTTAGAAACTGTTTCTAAAAACACAGCTCCTTCACCTCTGAGCTTTCATTAACCTTCATAAAATTTAAGCAACTGAGGGGCAAATTACCCCACAGAGTGTCTTATTTAATCTGACCTTTTAAATGGGTGAGCCTTTTCTAGCTGCATTTAGTATTTTTGTGTCTTTATTTGAGTGACCTTTATTTTTTCTGAACCAGCTTTTCTTTCTGGCACCTGTTAAACATTTTACGAAACTACATAAAATAGCATAGAGATAAGTGCAGGAAGGCAGGTGACAGAAATTCAAATCAACAGCATGAATTTAACCCCCGACATTTGACTAAAGATTCAGCTACCTTGTCTAACTGAGTAAAGAACTGTATCTCAACAAGGTTTGTAAGCCTGAACTGAAACGTAACAGACAATCGCAGATTCATGTAATTGGATTCAAGTAACTGTGGATTTAGGATATGCTGGAAAAAGATGGGAACAAAAGGCAATGTGGTATAGCATGAAAAGGTATTTCTTTGAAGAGTGGTTAGAAACATAGCAGAACCTTAAAAATGAGTACAGTTTATTTCCAGTAGGAACTAGAAGTTTGAAGAGATTAGTTTTTGTCTTTTTACTTCAATGGTCAGGACATGGATATTATATCTAAATGTTTGTGAACTTGTTTGTATTAAGTAGGATTTATGTTTGAGAGAATATACCTACTATACTACACTACCAGCACTTTCTTACTTAAAAACATTTTTACCTACACAACTAAAAGGAAAGATGACACAAAGTAAGAAAATCAAAGTGAAAAGAGAGGGGGTCATGCTGACCATTTTACTGCCCTATAATCCTTCAAGTGTCTCTCATCCTAACAGATTAATTATGTGTCCATACTGCACAAGTAAACAGCAGTAGACTTCCCCTACCTATCACAACACTATCATAAGTGGGGAGCAGTTTATTTGATTAAAATTCTAGGGCGAAAGAAGAGACAAGCTTTTAATCAGATTTTGCAAGAAAGACCAACTTGTCCACAAGTTCCTCAAAGACAGGATAAGCACTTGGCATTTACAGATAAAACAGAACATTTCATTCAGTGGGAAAACACCTAATATTTGTTTCAATATAGACAAAGGTTGCTTTTAGCTCTTGAGAAACAATATAATTGGACTTCATTACAGTCCTTACAAAAATATTTAAGAGTTTGCATTATGGATCTCCAGAAAGCGTTACTTCTGTCCAGTAGCAATATTAGCAGTGGCACCTTCAGAAAACTTCAGCTTGCAAGTGAGACATGGCAGAGATTACAGGTCTGTACCTCTAAAATGCCTGTTTAACAGAGATATGGGATGCTGTGGGCCAAATGAAGTGTTTTGAAAGAAAATTTCCCCAAACTTTAAACTGAGTTGCTGCAAGAGAGGTTCTTACCACCACTTGCAAAACTAAAGCTTTTCCTCTCTACCAGTTCCCTGACCCTGTGTTCTTTGGGGATACCTTAAAGTACATGGAAACCAAGATGGGACAAATTAAAGGGGAGGGTGAGTGCCTTCTCTCTTCCTTTACTGGTAAACAGAGCTGGCTCTCCTCTCCAAATGAATGGTTCAAATACAAGTGCCAGTATCATCGTGAAAGTAACATGTGTCTTCCAATGTTTTTTGCTCTGGATAAAAAATGCAGGATTAGGTTCTCC
This sequence comes from Limosa lapponica baueri, assembly GCA_002844005.1. Classification (NCBI taxonomy): domain Eukaryota; kingdom Metazoa; phylum Chordata; class Aves; order Charadriiformes; family Scolopacidae; genus Limosa; species Limosa lapponica. The sequence goes on from KZ507699.1 coordinate 68,186, forward strand.
AGCCGGTTATCCTTAATCACATATCTGTGAGGGAGAGATTTCTCTCTCTGTTATTCACCCCACACCAAAAAAAAACCCCAAAACCCTTACTTAAATACTTAAATCATAGAGCACCTCTATGGTGGTGGAGCTGGAGCACCTCTCCTATGAAGAGAGGCTGAGAGAGTTGGGGTTGTTCATCCTGGAGAAGAGAAGGTTCCTGGGAGAACCTATAGTGGACTTCCAGTACCTAAAGGGGGCCTACAGGAAAGATGGGAAGGGACTCGTTATCAGGGAATATAGCTAAGAGGTAATGGTTTTAAACTGAAAGAGAGGGAATTTATATCAGATATTAGGAAGAAATTATTTACTATGAGAGTGGTGAGACACTGGAAGCGGTTGCTCAGAGAAGTTGTGGATGCCCCATCCCTGGATGTGTTTGAGACCAGGCTGGATGGGGCTTTGAGCAACCTGGTCTAGCGGGAGGTGTCCCTGCCCACATCAGAGGGATTGGAACTAAATGATTTTTAAGGTCCCTTCCAACCCAAACCATTCTATGATTTTATGAATGTAGTTACAAGGACTAACAAATGTATCAAGTTATACCTAGACATGATTCTTAATGTTTTGATATAAAATGCATGTAACACCACCTGTTTCCATCTTCCCCCCTCTTTTTT
>KZ507700.1:30205-44800 GCA_002844005.1 Limosa lapponica baueri
TAAAAAATTATGAGGTCTGATCCGCTGGCTGAGATAAGCTCAATATTTTAAAATCATGGCTTTCTATAATCAAACTGAACATGAAGCTGACTTGATAATCATACAAACCATAATTTTTCTTGAACCAGAAGCAAACTGTCATTTTGATGCTTTTCTGAATGCTGTAAGAATTGAACGAAAACAGATTTTTGGTTGCAAGCTAAACACTACAAATAAAAATAGACAGCTCCCTAGCAGGGCCTTTCTTAGTATGAGCCTTATTTGCACTTGATAGGAGCTTCAAAGCAATGTCATGTCACAGCCTATTCCCCTCTCTCCCCTCCTTCCCACTCGACTCGCAGGCATGTATAGCACAAACTTTCACTCCAGCTGCATGACATTGAGCTGCTTCACTCTGCACTGCACCAGCAGGGAGAGGTTCCATGGAGAGGTGGTGGAGTCTCTGACCTTGGAGATGTTCAAAAGCCCTCTGGACATGGTGACCATGCTTCAGTGGGGAGAGAGGTGGACTAGGTGGTCTCCAGAGGTCCCTTCCAACCTGAACCAATCTGTCTCAAAGGGCTTATTGCTCCTGGAGATCAGTGACAAGATTTGCCTGTACGGCAACATTGGCCTGCAGAGAGAACTCTACATGGGGACTAAGGGAGAAAAAGCCAGCAATGCAGGCTCTACTTTACAGCTGCAGAACTGATAATGGCCTCTCACATATATTTCAATGTATGGAATAGACAGGACTTACCTGTCATTGCAACAGGAGGTTTGATTATGGAATGATTTAAAAGTCTGATCTTGATATATAACTCTAATAAAATCAGTGGAGATATGCAGCTCTGACAGTAATATGTAAAAAGTGGCTGACTGTCTCATTTTAAAATACTGATTCGTATTAGTTTTACTTCATCAGTTTCATGGAACTATTCTAGATTTATATCAATGCAAGCAAGATTAGAAACAAACTCTATATCTGCAACTTTTATATTTATTATTAAGAAAACTGTGATTCTCAGACTGATCCATTACTGTCCCAAGCATCCCAATCCCACAATATACCTTTTCTGCTAAATAGCATATATTCTTATGACTTTTAAAGGTATAGTAGTTAATAGAATTCTGACCCTCTTGCTTACCTTTATATGTTGTCTTCTCCTTGCAGAAGGAACATGCCATCACCTGTAACTGGTGTAAGTCCAGATTCCACTACGAACGACTCAGTGAGTTGCCTTTAACCATCAATGGACTTCAACTGCTTTCTCCTACGGAGGCAAGGAGTCCTTCAGTAATCGTGGTGACCTAGAAGTACAGTCAGAGATAGCCATGAGATAGAAACAGGTAGTGCATTAATTCTTTCCCCATGCTCTATTTATGTATAGATGAGCAGAAATTTGGCTTTTGGCAACTAGAAAGCATGCCAAGGTTCAGTGATCAAAGGCAAAAGAATTTTTCTTAATTATTTTGAGTGGTGTAAGTAACTTCTTCATTTACACAAATTATATAGGAGTAAATCTAGAAGCATTAATTCTCCTGAGCTCTGCTGATACTTAATGTGTAGCTGTAGTCCTCCTTCATGACCACAGTTAGTTCATTAAAGCTCCTCAAAAGTAGAAGTGGTCTGCTCTTTCAATTAGGTTACCAACTGTTTAAAGAAAAACAAGTTAAATGTTCCCTCTTTGCAGCTAAGATTAATTTTATCTGTAAGGAAATAACTAAATAATTCATAAATACTGAAGCATCTTCAAGACAAATATTTTCTAGCTAATTTCTTCCTTTACACAAAGGAGTAGAAAAGCAAAATTTCATCATGTACGTAATCCTTAGACACTTGAGGGGCTTTTGTATTTCTCTTCATGGCAAAAATCAGATTGAGACTAGCAAAACAGTATTTTACACCTAAGTAAATCAGTTTAAAATAATGATTCATGTAATGCTGAAGCCTGTGCAATTTCTTTTCTTTTTCAAGAAGTTGAAAAAGATTGAAACAATTTCAAAAGAAATTGGTTATTATATTGACTTAGCATACCTACTGTGTCTTCTTGCCAAAATCTATAGTATAGGGAAATTGGGGGGGCAGGGGAGAAGAGAAAGAAAGGAGGACTTACAGAATATGCCATATTATCATATGAGAAATACTAACTAATATGCAGGCATGGGGATGGATTTTGGCATGTATCTTGACCCAATGCTATGGGTTCAGCACAGCCTAAGTAGCTCAAGAGACTCACTGTGACTCTGGAGGGGAAAATGTTCCCTCTCTCTTTGTGTAAAGAGGACTGGTAAAGCCATCCATACAGATAACTTACAAGTGACTGACTTACAAGCAATGCACGTATATGGAACCCAACAAAGTAATATACTGTATTAAGAAAATTGCATTTGTTTTGCAATACAAATGAATCACAAATCAAAATGTTCAAGATGACTAAACATTAAAATCAACAAATAAAACATGCATAATTTGTATGAGACAATGTTCAGATGAAAATGATAATCTACTAAACATAGATAATTCACTGAATTATTTTATTATTCAATTTGATTTTATATAATAAGAACGCAGACTACAGCCACAGATCCAAATTACTGATAACTAGCCTGAGTTGTTTCAGCTCACGCATGGACTGTCAATGTGTCTCTCAACTCATTTCACACTTGACCTCCTGGAGGGCAGTGGAGCTATATACAAATGCACACTATTCTTTCTGGTCCCTGACTTTGTTAAAAAGGAAAAAAAATGCATCAGAAAATCTATATTGAATTAATACCCGAACAGAAAACTTTATCTCTGAAAGTCTTATAAAAAAAAAGAAAGAAAGGAAATAAATTCATGAATTGAAAGCTCTGCCTACATAAAGAGTTATAGTGCCTCTTAAGAGTACCACTCTGCTGCATTAATAGTGGAGGCAGGAGCTCAGTTTAACTATCGCTGCAGCTTAAGGTACACAATTACATTCTTCAGCGTCGACATTTTCACCTTGATAAGCATAATAATGCCATGCAGATGCAGACTAAACCCCATAATTTCAGCACTCTGCTTCTACTCACGTTGATTATAATAAGGTACGGCACTGAAGCATGCACGATCCTACATTTAATTGTCAGCATAGCCCTTCATTTAAACAAGAAGTTAGTTAACAGTATGCCTTCTACGGTGAATGTGGGAGGCATCTCAAATAGCTGTGGCTAAACAGAGAAAGTTAAATGCGCCAGTGAACACACATGCAAAAAGCTGGTGATGGCTTAAATTCACCTCCAGTTTCTCTGTGGGTGCTGATGCAAATTGAAAACAAAATATGACATGTTTCTATTTGCAAGAAAGAACCTGCTTTTTTCTTTCCTTTTTTTTTTTAAAAAGTTTCCCTGGAGTTAGCTTTACATCAATATAAAGCCGTAAGCCAGATGATGACAGTGAAGGACAGATTCTGGTACGACAGCAAGAAGTCAAAAATACCTGAACGTAATAAACGTACCTAAGTTTGAAAAGTGAATATATAATATTAAAACTAAACATAGGAAAATCACACAAGACAAGAATGTTCTACATTGCCTTTTGTTTCCTAAGTCACTTCTGGGAGGAAGAGAAAAACAACATATAGCAAACAGACTAAACTGGGGCAGTAGTCATACATATGCATACATACGTTTCATTCATACTTATATGAATGTATATGTATGTATATCAAGCTGGTAAAAAACGGATATCAACAATATAAAGATCCTGTATGAAAGATAAAATTTCTTGGATCTTTTAACCTCTGGTGCATTGTTGCTTGATTCTTGAAGTAGTAGTAGTTTGAAAAAAAACCCAAACCTGACACTATCAGAATGGCCTCGTTCACACCACCACATAATTCTCTTTCATGTTGCCATACTGGTAATATATTTGAATACCTTCTGATCACATGAAAAGAAGACTCTCAAAAATGCATTATTTTGAAAAGGAAGGTTCTTTGCCCTGGCTTATTAAATACCATGTTATGTTTTCTAGGCATGATTAACCATTAGAGTCTGGTTGACAGATGCACTCTGTCAGATGACATACCCAAGGAGCTGCAGAAGTTCAGTGGCTCATAGTTTTCTCACTCCAAATCGAGGAGTTACCTCACCATTGCCAGTGGGAAGCCAGCATATGTTGAAGGCAGAGCTGAGAAGCTGGTGGGAGGTCTGGCACGACGTCGGGTAGGTTCTGTGGCTGGCTCACTGTCAGACCACGTTTTCTGTTATCGGAAGTTAACGGCAGCCCCAAACTCAGCCCATCAGCAGCTGGCACTAGCTGGACCGGTTCATTTTGTTGGAAAATTCATGATGTTGCCGTCCTGTTCTCTGTCAGAAAGTAAAAAAAAACTTGTAGGCTCTCTGGGATATCCAGATAGATTGACAAGATGTCTCTTCATTGGCTTAGCAGGAAAGCGATAAATTACAGTACTGGATTATATGTAATATAAGCCTATGCAAAAGGAACTATGATAACTTAATTAGCCTATGAGCTTGTAGTAAATACAGACTTCAACTACTGTAGAAAATTTGCAAATTTATGCACACTTTTTGCCTATATATTTCCAACTCGGTCTCAAACCTAACTGGGTATAATGTGTCAAGGTCAAATCTCTGCCTTGGATTGTGAAAGATGCAATTCATAAACTTGCAGTGACTCCTTTTATCCTTTTATATAAATGAAATAGGTACTCACCAGCTTCAGTTAAATTTTGCAGACTAGCAAACCAATAGGTAGTCTTGGGAGGAAAGTCTTTGTAATAACTCACAAAATTCATGAGTGGTGCTGAGGAGCACTGTGTGGCATTCAGAGGCAGATGGACCACAGATGGGGCATCACAGAGATGAACGTTGTTCTCCCACGTCGCTTCTCTTCCTTCTTCACATTTCGTCAGAGGAGCCCAAGCATTTCTGTTAGTCACGTTAGTTATTAGTGGCACTGGAACTGGAAGGGATGATGCAGGCCACCACACTTTATCTTCAGCTACAACCTCTGCTCCGGTTTTAGGAACGCTGTGCTGCTGGCCACAGGGAAAAGGAGCAAACTTAATCAGCTTTACAGAGATGCTACGCTACGTAGCACTAGATGTTGTCAATAAAAGACATTTGCCATAGTAAGTGACTTGCAAGATCTTTCCTCTGATGAATGTGCTTGTTGGTAGGTCAGAGTGCAGAGGTGGTGGCTGCAGCACAAAGCAGCTGGATAGCAAAATCTTCTCCTAATGGAGAATAATACTACCTCAATGGTAGGGCTTGCAATTAATTTAAAAAGTGCACTATAAATTAAGTGCTCATAGTTCTGAAGTGTAGTGCAATTCAAATGTTGGGTGCTGTAAACTTCTTGAGCTTTAATTAACCACTACATTCATTTAAAAAAAAGAAAACAAGAAAAGGAAAGTAATATTTCTTTTGTGGGAGAAGACAGTTGAATGTGTTTAGATGAATCTTTTAATATCTGTCAACAAATGATTACCAGATCTCAGAGGCAAAAATCATCTAATTGGCCCTTAGCATTTAGAAGCAGTTGAGTGATTGGGAGGATACTGTTACATAAATATTGTCACATATTATCTTATCTTAATAACTGAATTATATAGAATTTATATGACAAATTAAATTGAAGGCAACATGCATAACCATTTATTATTCAGAACGCGAGGTGAAATGAGACAACAACTAATCCCCACAACAAACAGTGCTTTTTGTACATTAATACTGATAAACTGAAGTAGTCAGGCTAAATTGTGCCTAGCCTTGACTATATAAGCCAACTGGCACCTCTGAAGTTGTCCTGATATACCACAAGAGAATTTCTTCAGTGATTTCATTACATCTACGTTAATTTTGTGGCACGTTTTGTATTTCCATTATGCTCAGAATTATAGGAAGATGATGTTTACTACTTCGCGTGAAGTTGCCTTTCAAAACTAATGATAAAATTGATGTTAGAGTGGGAACACATATGACAACCTTCTCCTCCAAATCTTCCTGAGATTCCTTTGCAGGATGCTGTAAAATCAATATAACACCATTATCATAATGCAACCATTTTCTGTGCATTCTTCCTGTGGCTGGTCGTCTCACTTTCCTGTTAGGATTGTACCCTCCTCCTCTGCTTCACTACTGCTGCGACCACATTTTTCTGTGCCCTAATGTGGGTAAGATGAAAGTGCCTTCTCCAAGTGCATATCTTCCTCTGTTGGCTATAATGGAGCCTAAATAACTTGTCTGGGTTAGATCATCTAATGGAGAGGTTAACTCCAAGGTGACATGAGCCTTAAAAATCATTATATATAAAAAAGGTCATCTAGCATCTGACTAGTACTGTGTTGTAGTTTCTCACACCTGTCAGAGGTTTTGTTCAAGAACCTAAGGCTGCATGAGGTAGTAAAATTCTAGTTTCTTTTATGCTGTTCTTGGTTTTGCTTCCTTTCTTCCCCTTCTACATACAGATAGAGATCTTAATCTATAAATATACAAGCGCCATACAGAAAAATTATTTTCCTACTATTCTTAGTGGCAGAAGAGGTGTTTTGGAAATACCACAACCACGAAACCGGTTCACACTCTTATTGTTTCAGGGTTTGCTCTCACAAGCCCAAAGTCTTTCTTTCTGTTTTTTTTTTTTCAAATCTAGAATTAGTAGGTCAGATGCTGATGTCATTTAGACATACAACTTATATGAGATCGGTCTCAATTGCAGAGCCATATGCGGCATAGATTTATTAAATTTAGATGTGGTATTCCCAAATGGTTCCTTCATTGCTGCCTGTGTGCAGAAATTGGCCTAATTTTCTTTCACTGGTTCCACAGTAACTGAAGAGTATCTTCATTGACACTGGCGTAATGCTAACGTAAATAAGATTGGTACCAGGTTAACTGCCTCTTTGATGGTGGGAAGAAAACCAGATTGCATTTCTACCTGATTTTTAGAGAAAAAAATAGTCAAATTCAGAATCTACCATTTCTTCTTTCTATTCAAGGATTAATTCCATACATTATTAATTTTAAAGGCAGTATCTCTGGAAAACACTTAATATTTGAGCTTGTACGGGTTCTTGGAAGAAAGGGACCCATTTAGAACTGAGTCTTAACAGTGAATCAGAAAACAAAAGTCATAGAAGTAATCTTTTGAACACAAAGCTATAAACTAATATTTAAGATCAAATATCATTTTTTTTGGATTTGCTTATATTATCGATAATAATCTTCAATTAAATTAGGAGAATTAATAAAAAGATTATATAAATATGTATGAATAAATAAATACGTTTGCTTGTTGCTAGGTATTTTCTTTTTCCTCAGAGTATATGACTAGTTTTTAAATAGCTCATCATTTTTCCACATGATTATTTTCACATTCCTGCAAAAAATAACTTAACTATGATCCACTATATTCAAATGTAAATGTAAATTCATGTGTATACACAGAACAACCTGTACAATCTGAAATTCAGATCTGTGGGGTAAAAAAAATATCTACTAGATGCTCAAAACAAAGTTAACATTCATTATGGAAAAAAAAAAATCACTTCCCTATTTTGTTTTCCCAAAAGTATTTGGTGAGAGGTAAAACCGCATACGAGCAATAGCATCTGTTTACAAAATTTAGAAAACTTGACCTTATAACGTATTTTGGTTTTGGCAGAGAAAGTGAGAGAACATACTGTTTTTGAAAAATTGTGAAATTACTGAGAGTCCCACTGGCAAAATTAAGGGATTGCTAATGAAATACAATACACTGCCTTCCTCTTCCTCTGGTTCAGGTCTGTATCCTGGTATTTAGGACTAGGAACAAAGCAGCGATACCAGTAATAAATGGCACCAGCTACAAGTCACATTCTTGTATTATCTATACCGGGTTTTCCTTTATACATTTAATTTGCAAGAGCCTTACCTGTAGCAGGGATGGAAATCTGCAATGAAAGTAAGTCTGGTTTTGAGGATCCGTGGTTAATGGCTATTTGCATACAGTAGGCTGCCTTGAGTTACTACTGCTGTAAGTCCTGGTCCAAGCATCAGGTTGAGGCTCCTTCCAACCAACGTTTTTATGATTTTTCCTTAGTTTCTCATAAGCTCAGCTGATCATGAGAGAAGGTGCCAAAAAAGCAACAGAAATACTGTAACTGCTGGGAACAGGTATAGCTGCTGAACAGTTTGTGTAGATGTCAGAGAGAGAGGTTCAAGAGTTCTGGATTTTCTACTCTGGCCGACACTAGAAAACACAGTAAAAATGGGAAAGTTAGAAACATGCTGCTGCTGTGGTCAAAATAAATATTTTACTCAAAATGTATCTTAAATGTAAAATCCCACAAAATAGAGTTCCTGAAAAATAATCAATAACATTTCCTTCTTAAAACATTGTAAAACAAATCACAAACATCAAACCATTCTACACGGAAGAAAAACAGGTCAACTGCAATAGTGGTGCAATATGTAAGAAATTCAGTGAGGTATTTTAATCCCTTTTTTCATAGTCAGTACTGTCTTAATCAAAAAAAATGTTTTGAAATGGATGGTCGTCATTGCCTCCCAAACCCCACCGGGCACTTGATACGCAGTTCGTAATTTTCTAGAGCAGAAGGGATAAAATCAAAACTGAAGTGAGTCACAAATCTTAATTGAATTTTTTTAATAGCGTAATTTTCAACAGCGATTATTTCATGCTTTCAAATTAATTTGAATATAGCTGAGTTTATGTTTCTATTTTAACCCTCTTTACATTCATTTTTGAGCACATTTGTGATGTTGGTACAAGTATACCAAAGAGACATGAGCATCGGTTTAGGTTTATTTTTTTTCTTATTAGCTGTTTAATTGTTTGATTTCTGCATCTATCAATAAGTGTGCCAAAGCTGCTATTATGCTAATTCAGAACACTGTTTTTTTTTTTCTCTGGGTTATTTTGATAAGGAGGAAAATGTTAACCAACTGTTGTTGCAGGAGGAGGGAAAATAAAAGAAAAAAGGCCCATATGAATATGAGAGAATTTTTCTGCTGACTGACTTCTGAGTAGCGTTTAACTGAGTCATAGATGTTTGTATCTACTTTCAGATGTGACTTTTATGCAGAGTGTTGCTGAGAGAATAAACTCCTACTACAAGTGTCTCGGGTCCATAGGTAGTTGACAACATTCTTCCAATCTTTATGACAGTGTCTTCAGTAGAAGTTTCATCATATGCCCCCAAAAAATACTTCTGAAGAAAATTCAATTTTATCTTTTTTAAAAATGTTCATATCAGCACAGAGAAAAATATTCATTTGACCAGAGAGAACTGCCACGAGTGTTATCGCATTTCAGCTAGTCTGTTAAACTTACCATATGAGTATGTGAAATGAAGAAAAAAAACGCAGCATATTTAAGGTAATATTCAGCCCATCTTAAAATAGATATCTAAAATCAGTCAGATGATCTGTACCCTAAAAAAGTCTTAATTGAATATAAATTAATTTGAGGATGACAAGCTCAGCTGTGATGTCTGCAGTGCAGGCAGCTAAGCTTAGGTGAGATTAATTCATCCTCACGACAGAAATTTTACCCATAAGTCTTTGGATCGCTTTGGATGATCGCTTTTACTGAATGCGGAGACTCAAAAGCATGATTGCCCTTAAAATGGGTGCATACGCAATTTTGTATTATGCTAAAACACACCGCAATGGGTTGGAGCGAGTGTGATACCAGCATATTTTAATATGCTCCCCCCCGGCCGGCAGCCACCTTCCCAGGAACATACCGACCCTCAGCCTTGGGGAGCAGCCACCTCGCTCCTCTCCACTTCTTTCCTTAGCATTAATGGTTCTCGTTGTGTCTGTGCCTTTTTTTCTGACAGCCTTTGATGATTTCACACCTTTGTTTTAAACTGTGCCTAACTATAACCAAATCAGAAACTCGCCTCTGTGTTCTTTCTCTCCAATGTACTTCCATCGAAACTACAGCATGTGGAACTGGCTTTGGGACACAAGAAGAATCAATGAAGTGTCCTTATTTCAGCATTTGTTTTACCTTCAGAAATGCATTTTGCCCAACCAACTGTTCTATACACACCTCAGGATTCAGAGTTTTCCACATTCCCTTTTAACTTCTCCAGACATTGCTTCTGTCTCAACCTTGGTAGATTTGCATAAGAATGAAATAACGACTGTTTAGTTATTTCCCATATAACATTAATTTTGGATATTTTAAACCTTGGTCTGTTGTGATATACCTGAGCTCTTTGACCTAGTTTCCTGTTTATTGCAGCTTAATTATTACACTGTTCGCTAACCAGACAGTTAACACGGTTTCAATTCATTTTTCAGATATTAAGATTGCTTGCAACAGAATTAAGCTAAAATTAAATTGTAGTAACTCAATTTTTGCTTCTAGTCATTTGGGAGGGGTTTTTTTGATAATTCATTAAGAATTAAATTATATTTATTTGTTCAAAACATCCCACTGGCCTTTAATATCTTGAAAGATATTAATAATTTAATATCTCACCCTCACCTCCAGAGAATGAGCCCTTATTTTATGTGAATTTCTCCCACTATTCTTTAAGCCCTGGAAGATAGGATCACTTTCTTCTGCCCATTTTTATCTCAATTCCAGTCAAGGAAGCTGAATTTTGGTTACGGAGAAGGGACTTGCGCTAAATTACTATCACAGAAATGCAATGTGCACAGTAGTAACTGACAAATCTTGGAAGAAGTTGGATAAATCAGATACTCAAAGCTTTGCCTCATTGGTTTTTCTTTTAATGAACCCAGTTCTCAGATATTTGGAGTCTCCACATCGAGAGATTTTAGCCTCTGCATCAGTTTATTAGTTATTCATGAAACTTGGATAAAGTTATACATTCAGACTTTAAAGCAGGTTGAGGTTAAGTTGTTTGATACAGTCCTTGTCGTTCAGTTGTTGTTTGGTTTTGTGGTGGGTTGTTTGGTTGTTTTTTTTTCCAAACAGCACAATTTGTCAGATATTACTCAAAGATTAAGAAAGAAAGCTGTTCAGGAACATATAATGTGTGTATCCAGAACTTTCTATTTCTTAGAATTATTTTATTTAACATATCATGTGGTTACAGTCAGAGCTATGAAAACATTTTTATTTCCTTGCAACGGTTCCTGATTTTCCTTTCTTTTGTTCCATTTTTGTTCTCTTGGCTTTGTGTCCTCAGTGTCTTGTCCTGCCTTGCCTTCCCTTCCATCTCCTTGTTTGCTTTTTCTTTCAATTAGCTACATTTCTCCTATGGCTTTGTGGAAAACACTCTTTATCCTACACTAAGATTTGCTTTTTAACCTTTCAACATAAACTTTTGCTTTAACTTGCACATAGGCACCCTCACTTACTCTTTTTTTTTCATACTAACAAATATTTAAATGGTCACCATCCATTTATGCAGATACTCAGACACTTTCTATCATCCTCACATATTCACTGGGAGAGGAAAATCCTTCCTTATTTTCCCACTCGAGAACAGAAAAGGGTTGCCAAGTCAGCCCCCATTCTGGGACAAAGGCCAACTAAGGCTCCCTGTGCTCGAGTTGCTGTCGGATGCTCGGGGCAGAAATGCCACTTTAGGACCAGTCTGACTTTTTGCTTTTGCTGGAGGTCACCACAATGCCCATCCATCCCAGCCAAGTCAGCCAGGCGAGCTTAGCATGACGCATGCTCTTACGGCCAGGTTTTCTCTTAAGAATATATGAATTTGTTTCTCCAGTTGTGTTGGAAGATCAATAAATTACAGTAGAGGTACTGGGCAGCCAGGAGTCAGTAACATCTTAAACTGGCATAGCTGTTTCTTCTACAGCATAATAAAAAAAGAATTATACTTGTAAATTTACCATGGCCTATTAAAGGAGAAAACCAGAGCTTTTAAAAAATACATTGGTTCCAAAGTTAGGCATATTTTATTTTGGAAAGAATTGAAAAAGAGCTGGCACCTTCCTCTGTTTTTGCATTATTATGCCTATACTTAGATAATTGATTGATTGATTGATTGATTGCCTATCATTCCTGACTTCCAAGGTAACTACAAGAAGGCCCTTCAGAAAACAAAAGTTCTACTACATCAGACAGGTAGATTTAAAACACAAGAAAATACACAGATACACGCACTTCATAATGCAGCTTTTCGGGACTCAAAACAATTATTCACTAAAGGAGAAATATTTACTTGTACTACAAAAAAAAAAAGTTTATAAACAGTTTGATTTAGCAGAGCTGAAATAATGTATGGCATGACACGTATGTGATCAAAATTTCTTGTACAAGGCATAACATAGGAGTAAAAGTGAAAACTCAGTAAAAACATCAGGTTATATGCGACAGCTTCTTTACCCGTTCATTGTCCCATATTTTTTCCAAGGCCAGCCAGCACGTTCCCACCACTGCCCCTGCATCTTCCTACTTTTCCCTGTTGCCCTCCCTCCCTCCACCTACCCCCATATCTCACTTTTCTCCTGACATATAACAACCGCAAGCAATTTTCACTTTAGATTTGTTAACAAGCACTTACCATCTCTCTCTGAGAAGGAGCAGCAGCGCTGTCATTCACTATACTGCCGGGCAGGAGAACTGCAGGTAGTTTAAGAGAACAAACCTAAGATATCAAGTCACAGTACCTGTTGTAACTGGAGGCAATACTGGCTAACTATTATTTGGCTTGCTAAGCAGAAGGTAGGGGCCAGCTTGCTTGTTGCAGGTACACCGGGTTGCCGAACACCAGCTGGAACAATCCCTAAGAAAGGAAATAATTGTGTCTGTAAGGTTATTTCAGAACTTTAAACGCTAAGATTTCAAATCTCTCATGTGAGCACAGATGGAAACAATGCTGTCACTGCAAAGGTTGCCATTAGAAACAGATTGAGCCCGATAATCAGACTGGACTACTAATGGCTACAAGTACACTTTGCCTAACCAGTACTGGCAGGATGCTTTCCTTACAGTGATAAATGTACAAGCTGTGACTTGCATTTCATTTTCAACCTTGGCAGCCTAAAATAGTCTGTTAATGAATGAAGACATCTTTAAGCATGCAGTTGTATGCCAACAGCAGTTGGTAATCCTCCATATCCATCTTATTTCATTCCATTTACAATTCCACTTGTAATCAGGCAACGAATAAACTACTGATGCTTGGCCAGCAATACCCACATGACCTTAGAAAGTGTCTGAAATCTGCAAAAAAGCAAAATATGCTTGTCACTAGTACTGCTTACATTTTCACTTCAGCGTGCAGACAAGCAGTGCAGTTGAAAGTCATTCTGAAAATAAACTGCAGCAAACTCAATCAAAACTTTTATTATTAAACATGACATACAAAAAAAAGCCTTTTGGAAATGGCTATGAAGATTAACATTCAGCATGAGATGTTTCTGATATAGCATATAACAGAGTACATAAAAAGCAATAACATAATTTCAGTAAAAGCCAGAGATTTATTTTATCATGATATTGCCACTAAAGAGGCTGAATTCCACAGAAAGCTGGAAACCTTTGGTTGTATAATTCTCAATATTAAAGATAAAACTGTTTTTCTTATTTTGTCTTAATGAGAAAGCAAATCAGAGCAAATAAAGACTAAATTTCAGTACTCAGTCACCCTCTGCATAATATACTTTCTCTTTTCCTTAGGCATGTATAATCACTATGAGCAAAAGTAAAAGTATTTCCTCATTCCTTCTTTTGCCTTGAAGGAACTGAGCTGCTGCCAGTCATTAAAGAGTCGTGTGTTTTCTGCCTAGAGGAAATAATTTAGTAGTAATTACTGCTGCTTCTCATCTTAAATCTCAACTCAATTTCAATACCTTTCTTATAATTTCTTTATTATTTATCCCCTTTTTATAATTCAATCAATTACATAATGAACAGTAAAGAATTATTGTTTTTCTAGCTCTTTATGATCTCCTTTGAAATTTCTACAACCCTACTGTGACCATAGAACTGTCTTAAGTGATACTGCAAAGCTCACCTTGCATTTGCATTGCAGCAGAGTTTAACTGAAATACTTGAAGCACCTAAAAATGTTACAGAAAAGCTTACAGCTTTTTCAATACACATCTGGTAACTAGCAATCATCTGTCAAACACATCTGATAACCAGCAACGAGAACACCTCCCCACCTCTTCAAACTTCAATGAAAGAGAAGTCTTATGGCAAATCAACATTTAGTCCTTAAAAGTCAATACTGCAAGGATCTGGTATACTTGCATTGCAAATTTGTTGTTTGGAAGTAGATTTTAATCTCTATAAGAAAGATACAACCTGTGCTAAGAATCTTTAAATCATCTTTAACATAACAGAACGCTTAGAGGTCATAGAAGTCGTGTACGTTCTGCAAATTTTAAATTTCATATACAGTTTATCTGATATTTATTGAGGTGTAATACCATATTTATCACCTTCAAGATGAGCAATGTGTAAGTGGGTATGATCAAGTGTTTACTTAAACTGTCAGATAAAATAATTAAGTCCACAGTGAAACAAAGAAGTCTACCAAACTGTTCACTAAATTACTCAATATATCTCTGACTAACTTTTATTGCATTTCTAGTAAATAACATTATTTTAACTGCAATATCTTCCAAGTATTAGCAAGTAACTAATTACTATGTAATACCTAGAGC
>KZ507701.1:50862-63862 GCA_002844005.1 Limosa lapponica baueri
CTGGAGGTATTTAAAAGATGGGTAGATGTAGTGCCGAGGTACATGGTTTAGTGCTGGACTTAGCAGTGCTAGGTTAATGATTGGACTTGATGATCTTAAAGACCTTTTCCAATGTAAACAATTCTATGATTCTGTTATTCCATGATTAAAACTAAAAAGGATGAACCTTAATTAGATATACATTTTCTACAAAATGCACATAAGTGGATTTCTTCCATCTTCTACAAGCCCTATACATTCCAGTCCAGTGCAGTTTTCTGGTTGGGTAAGGTGCTGGCTGGTCACATTCCTTCCCTCTTTGGTAAAGTCACCTTAGAAGATGGATAAACTACTCTGATTGCAGGCAAGCTGGAGATAAATGACTTTGAATTTGGAAATGGCTTGTCTGAAATGGATGTGCACAGACAAGAGCTATCCAGGCATGGCAAGAGGAGATTCTCTGAAGAGAGAAAGACAGGAAATAGAGAAGAGAAAAAGATAGTGTCCTTCTTAATGATTAAGTCAAAAAAAACTTTAGAATTTATATTATAGACTATGTAAACCAAATTGGTTAACTCATCTGTTTGCTTGTTTACATTTTCTCTGCTTTTAATAGACATTGACTTGATTGAGATTACAGTCATAAGAATATGCTAAAGAAACATCCCTAAAGAGAAGCAAACTTACAAAAACAAAGTGTAAAATATTTCGGTCGCTTCCTCTCATTGTTTTACTACATGAGAATTCTCTGTAGAGTTGTGCTGAGATGTTCAGGGGTTCTCATGGGTTAGTTTTGGGAAATATAGGGATGATATAAGATGTTACCACTCTGACTCTGTCCTGCTCTTCCATTGGATGTAATCACCTTTCTAGCAGAGCTGGTAGGGTATGTGTCCATCTGTCTCAGCTGCTTCAGTTTGCAGTCTGGTGTATTAGATAAGTTGCTATTGAAGAAAGGTTTCAAAGGTACCTGACTGAACTTCACTGGATAAGTCAGTCATAACTTCTGTTCTGCTGATTCTGATGGTAGGACTAGTAACCTCTGGTAGCAAGATAGTAATAAAAAACTGGGAGACGGCAACAACTCATTACAGTTGTTTGCTCAATTAACAGGACTGGAGCCCTCAACATATGAATTTAAATCCCTGTGTGGACTGAAACAGCTATAATTCAATTTGACTTAATTTACTTTGAAAGTTAATTCAGCTAAATTGAATTAAGCCTCTTTAATTTTGAACAAGGATGTTCACACAGGAGTTTAAAGTAGTTTAATTAATCCACTTAAAAAAGCTAATTCAGATTAATTTTGGTGAGCGTTGTTATGTGGATAGGCCTGTAAGTTCAGTTAAGTAACAGCAATTAAGGTCTTTGCTTCCAATAAGCATATTCCTCCAAAGCAAAGGTAGGTGAACACAAGTTGGATAAGTTGCAAGATGGAGCAGAAATGGAGAGGTAATGGTGTGAGGAGTAAAAATTTCTCACTGAGAGAATTTGATACCATGCTACTTTGGGTTGGACCAGGTGGCTAGGAGCAGAAAGAAGAAAAAGCTACTTCATTGAAAGAGTCATTATTACCAGCTCTTCTATAAGAGATAATAAGGGCTCAGGAAAGAAAGACCTGAAACACATCTCAGAAATACTCTGCTTTCCAGGAATTTTTAGTGGCAAATACATTTGATCTGTGAACCCAACTCAGGAATTTAAAAATACTCCCTGGCTACAGCATAGTTCCCAAAATGAGGGTACAAATAAACATATCCTATAAAATCCCCTTCCTCAGACAAGTCTGTCCGTCCCCCCCCCACCCCACCCCCCGCCTAGTATTGCATGTTTTATGGCACAATCTTGGGCACCAGCTCAATCCAACTGCAACAGGTGGAGATATGCATCCCTGTAGTGCTACATTATCAGTGTTGACTTTACATGAGGAGCTTAGAAGTATGACTGTGGATTAGCAAGAAGAATTTCTGCTCTTCTCCATCACTTGTCTCCCTTATTCATCACGTTTCCTAGTGGAGCTGCAACCACATGTCCCTGCAGGGAGAGAAAGGCACACATACAAGATGTTTTTCATTGAGTACTTTAAAGGTCCCTCTAGGCTTCACAGGTGGAGTTTTTTTACATTTCCTCCCCTCCGGGAGTGTGAACACTGGGCCAAACTCAGAAGTGTGACGTGGGAAGCTGGGGACAGCAGATAGATCAGTCAATGGATGGAAAATGGTGTAAAGGGTTGCAGCTTGGTGGAATTTACTGTTAACCTCAGCACTGAAGGGTCTGGAGTTGAAGCCACCTGTCTGAGGGAGCGTAACACCTTTTCCCAGCTAACTCAGCACGCAAGCTTCATGAGACTGCCTTTCACCTACTTAACACTTTCACAAATGAGTAATTGAACCACTGTATGCATCATCTCCAATCTCTTGTCCTTTCTTTCCGTGTCTCTGTACGCATAGTCGGCTTACAGACGTATGCACATTCACATGCACATTTATTTTAAGCAAAATTACATTTCTTCATCTTCTGCCTCTCTAGCAGTCAAACCCTGGTGGTCCTGTGCATGCAAATAAGTTGCATTTCTGGTTTAGCTATAATCTTTGCTGTATAGCTGAGGTCTTTTTGATGTTCTTTAAGTGATGGAATTGAAAGAACATTTCACTGCTAACTGGAAGAGCTACTAGTTTATTAAATCCTTGATTTGAAATCTTGCTGTCAAAGAAAACACAGCCAGCTGATGCTGTGAAAGGATTGCATTGTCAATTCTTGCTGAGCCTTAAAACTGGCATGAAGCATAAAGTAAAGTGACATTAAATGAACTGACAATCTGAGGTTTCAAGTGTAAACCTCCAGGAAATAATAACTTGGCTTTTCAATGTAAAAAAGATAGCTTATGGTTAAAAATAAAATAAAGTAAAATAAAAAAAATAATAAATTGTTATAAAGCAAAACCCAGAATAGCTTTTTAGAGGATCTTTTTCTTCCCCTTCCCCCTCTTTTCAATTTAATGTTAGCAAAACAGAGGTGACAGAAAAGATTTATGAGAAACATTTTTAAAGGTGGGTTCACCGTGTGTGTAGAGCAGACAGTGTCTGAAGGGCCTGTAGCATTTGCACTTTATAGAAAATGACAAAAAGTGACTATTGCTACAACAACCAGCACAGCAGAGGTTGAAATTGATTACACTGAGGGAAATATGTAAGAGTGGTACGTGATAGGCAGCTGCTGGGTTTTGAGGTCCAGCTCTGAAAAGTTCAGAGGTGAATTAGAAACTTGAATGATTTTATTGTGGGTTAAATTTAATGAATTTGGGCTGGAAAAGGTAATTTTATAAGTTACACATGTGCTGGAGAGCAAGATGAGAAAACGTGACCACCGAACAGAACCAAAATGGAGATCTTGCTGTTGAACAAGCTGAACGGTCATCACAGGGATCCAGACTATGGATTTCCCTTTTTGCAGGGACCAAACAGAGGAACTGTGGATCTGAATAGATCTGAAGAGATCACAAGCCCCAGTGGCTTAAACAGGGATGAGAAAAATTAAACATCTTTGTTCTGCACTTAGCTCTGTTGCTGATCTGGCTGTGGATCTTGTTCAAATACAACAGACCTGAGAAGACCATCTGTGTGGAAAACATAGAGGTTAGTGGATACACCCAAGAAAACTGACCCCTTAGAGTCTCTGGCGCTGGCTACACAAAAATTGTGCATTGGTTTTGATCAACATATTTATCAAAACTGATAAACTCTGGTGCATGTACAAATAAATGAACTCAAGTATTTCACTTGAGGCATAGATCATTTTGATTTAGCTTTCCAAGGTGTACATGGGACATCAGCCCAAAGGAGTAGCAGTAGTGACTACCTTGCTTTGCAGCAAAACATGCAAAAGTAATTCAGTAATGGTAATTGGGTCCTGGGCCCAACACTGTGAGGGAGACTGGGAGTGTGAGGGTCTCAAAGATTTCTCATGCTGTCTCTTGAGTTTTCTTTCATGGCTCATCATAGACTTGACCAGAGGCAGGTAGAAGGGAGTACCTTGGTCACTGTGACCTCCCTGTCCACCTTTGAAGGAGTTTCCCTTTGCAGACAAACCTATAATCCTCCATAAAAGCAACTTGTATCAACTGTATCTGTGTTAGCTTAAACTCATACCTGAAACAAAACTGCTGTAACTCTTCAAATATATGCAATTCTTCTTTTGAGGAGATTTGGTAACATTCTTGGTCAGGTCCAACCTGGGACTCCATCTCTAATCCTGTGTATGTCATTTACATGGCAAGGTTTTGATGGCAGGGATGGGGGATGGGAGTGCTGCAGAGATGGCTTCTGTGAGAAGACACCGAGAGCTGCCCTCATGTTGGATAGAGCCAGTTCCAGGTGGTTCCGAGATGGACCTACCATTGCCCAAACCTGAGCCAGTCAGTGACATTGGTAGCATCTACATGATAATGTAGTTAAGGATAAAAAAGAAATACTGTGCAACAGTTGTGAGACAGGAGTGAGAAAATGTGAGAGAAATGGCCCTGCAGACACCAAGGTCAGTGAAGAAGGAGGAGGAGGATGTGTTCCAGGTGCTGGAGCAGAGATATCCATGCTGTAGCCTGTGACAAAAACAGGTTGTGCCCCTGCAGCCCATGAAGAACCCACGCCAGAGCAGACTCCTGGCAGGAACTGTGGCCTGTGGAAAGGAGCCCATGCAGAAGCAGGTTTTATGGCAGGAGCTACAACTCATGGGAGACTCACACTGGAGTAGTTTGTTTCTGAAAGACTGCACCCTGTGGAAAAGGAGCCGTGCTGGAGTGGTTCTTGAAAAGCTGAAGACTGTGGGAAGGACCCACATTGGAGAGGTTTGTTAAGGACTGTATCCCATGGGAGGGACCCCACACTGGAGCTGGGGTAGAACGTGAGGAAGAACTTGAATCTGTTTTGCCTGTGAAGGTGACTGATGAGTGTTCTCCCTGTCTTTATCTTGACCCACACGTTTTTCTATGGCATTTTCTCCCTCCATCCTGTTGATGGAGGAGGACTGATAGAACACCTTGGTGGACACCTGGAAGCCAGCCAAGGTCAACCCATCACATCCTGGCTCTGCTACTTATTTACTGAGCATCCTTGGGCATCTCATGTTTCCTTATATCCCCTTTTCCCATGCTTGATTAAGTTCTATTTTTGTAAAGTGGAGAGAAGGCACTGGCTATTTCAGCAAAAAGTTTTCAGATGAAATGCCAAAAAACATTGCATAGGACCTAGATGCTATTATTATTCTGAACAAGATGTAAGTTTGTCTCTTCTTTTTTTGCAATAGCTTTTGCTAAATATGAATTCAAGTCCTTTTCAATTTAAGGTCAGATTGTCAGGAAATATAACAAAGGTGCCAGTTACCTCCTCCAGAAAACACATCTCCTGCCTACTAGCATTTTCAGTTTGTAATGAAGGTCTTTTTGTTCTTGAAAATGTCCTTCAAGATTGTCAAGTTCTTTTAGAACAAAGAAACACATGCCTGAAACAGTCTGCGGTGCTGTCTCAGAGGCAGCAGGACAGGCCGTGCTTAGGAATTCAGAACATTCCACTCAGTTTCAGCTTTGTAAAATTCACTTTTCATACACTTTTTGTCAAAAGCCAACTCATCCTCTACAGTATCCAAGGATAAAAGAATGGTTCCCTGTGGATATGGAAAGAGGTTGTCTGAGAGCTGCAATCAGGAGAGAAGAAAATATCACTGGCTTCATGGTGAGCTGGAGAAAACTCTGGCAGTTAGGAGAGTATCTCTGAGCGGCCAAAGATCCCTAATGGCATTTCATTGCTTTCATAAATCCACAATGACCCCGAATAAGAACTATCTCCTCATATTGTGTTCCACAGATTAAGACCTGGAGATAAGTTTGCAATAAATTGTACTGGCCAAAGGGTACATAAAGGGACAAAGAGGACATAAACTTGTGTATTTATCACAACTATTCTTCTAGCACTGATGATTCAGCCAGCCTGGTACTTCACTGCATAAAACTTGCCCAAATGCACAGACTCATATTAATCTATTTCTAGATGTCCAAGAACCTGATCTAGTCGGTCAAACCTAGCATTGTAGTTATTGGAGAAAGTTATCTCCAGACAGTGACTCAATGACACACCCGAAAATTCTGTCTCAGGGTGAAATACATAATTTTCTGGAGGTCTCTGTTTCTCTCCACTGATTACGAAGTGGGTTAAGGCTGAAAAGCTCATGCTTTGGCACCAAAGTTTAAATGTGAATATGAATATATGGTGGCTATCTGTAAATGCTCTGAGGACATAAATGCAAACCATAGGATTTAATCTGCAATTAAGACATGTAAATTTAGTAGAAGGATTCAGCTGACCAATCACAGGTATCAAGTGCCCTCTAAAATGCATGTCTGTCTTCAATGGCAGCTGGATACCAGACAAAATTTACTAGGACATTGTACATTGTGCTAAATAAGTGTCTAGTGTGCAGGTAACTGGGCATCCCATTGTCTACATCCAGGGTTCTAGATGAGCACCAGCTGTTTGATCTCCCAATACAGTCAATAGAGATTTACCGCAAGTTTTAGTTACCGACACGTCCAGGCTGTTTTGGGTGCTGAAAATTTTCAGCTGCTTGGCTTCTGTGTCTCCAAAAGAGAACCTCCAAAAGGGCACGTGTCTTTCATAGGATAGTGTAATATCTGCCTGATATCCCAGATTCCTCAGAGCAGCTCAGGTAGCACTTGATGGCAAAGTCTGAGCAACTGAATCCTCCCAGATAATAAAGTCCATCGATCCTGGACAGAAATTCAGCTGCTGAGCACCTAGGTGCTTCATTCAGTTACCTACACGTGAGAAGGTGGAGGTTCTGCAATACCTTAGAGTATCCTAAACTGCCTCCAGCTCAGTCCAGCATGGGTCTCTGATAAACCCATCTGTCAGCCCACTGTAAATATTTCAGACACCAAAGGACATCTCAAATGACACTCGATGTTTGAAGGTTGGACAAGTGAATCAGGACCCAAATATCACACATATTGGTGAAGTGAATTGGGCTACAGGGACAGGGCATGAACTACTGGTCTATGTTGGCCCAAGAACAAATTAGTATCAGCTACACTCAAAGTAGATCAATAATGAGAAGAAAGTTCCTAGCCATTTGCAAAGAACAGATTCTGGAACCCCTGGGAAGGAAAGTATGAGAAAAAAATCTTCCTGTTTCTCTGGTGAGACTTGACATGATAAAAGGGATGTGGCATGGATCTGCTACACCTGACTCTTCTGTTTCTGTACTCCTAAGAAGTGCTAGATGTAAGCTGGTGAATCAGAAATTGGGGGCTTCTTGCACTGTGAAGGGTGTCTTCTGTTTCTAATGCAGCATAAAGTGCTTCCAGCACCTCTCGGGACTGAGAATCAGGGTTTCAGTTTAGCTTTGGGACACCCCACAAAGAATGACCCAGGCAGAGAGGTGACTTTTTAAATGTCTTGCAAATGTCTTGTGGCAAAGCCATAAGTTACGTGGCAATCCCTTGTGTCCCAGTCATAGTATAATTCTTGTTTGAATGAGTTACATCTAAATTTAACCAGGCTTGAATTACACTATTAAAGACACCCAACTTCTTCATTTAACTCCCCATTTATCATGCAGGTCAAAGCCTGCACATTATTGTTTGACCATGTCAGTGGGAGCATTCAAGCCGAGAAATCCAATGTGAACTTGAATTCCCTGTGTAATTGGATTTTGAGTTGTACATTCTTTTGTCTGTATGTCTCAGAAGTGCTCATGTGAGACCTTTTCTCAGAATAGACTGACCTGGAAATTTTGTGGGAGCATATACCTTTTTTTCAAAAGTTACTCTATATTTGGATCTTATCGCAGATGAAAATATAGATCTTTTTTTTCATTACATCTTTCTCATTTCGTTTCTTATAATAATTCTGTTTCTGAACTGCAAGTGAGATGTACTTGAGCTCTTAAGTATCTAAATACATTTTGATTTTTCACATTAGGTGTAGTTATAGACTAAACTATGTGAAGAATAAAAGAAGTGATATCTGGAAAGATAAGTGGAATTAGGCCAATTTACACTAGATGAGAACCTTCTCTCTCTCCTTAATTGCCCTTTTCTCCCCAGTTATATATAGAAGCTTTCCATAAAGACAGTTATCAGTGTTAAAGTAAAATAAAAAAAAAAAAAAGGAAAAATCTGGCTGTAGGTAGCTGTGCTTGAACTCTTGTTTTAATCTTTATGACACAGATAAAAGAAAACAGTAGTTAGGGTGTGTCAGCTTGCAGGGAGGAAAACTACGTTTAACATATTGTCCTTATTTAATTTAGCTAACTTTCCCACTCTGACTTCAAAATGAGTTGGCTTGATGGATGGGGAAGGAGAATAATATATTGCTTACCTACTGCTCTGAAACAGAAGCACTGATAAACTTGGCAGTTCTTCTGAAAGGAATTGTGATTAATACTTCGGGCTAGAGGATAAAGCAATGGATAATTTCACAGAAACACCACAGCTGAAGGAAAATTATAGTTAGTCAGAGACTAACATAGTCTCATTAGTATTTCTGTTTGTGTAATATAATTTGGTCCAGTGAATCGATACATAAAGGCATACATAGAATAACAAGCATTATTTATGGAGATGATTTATATATATTTTACCCTCCTTCGGCGTTCAGAAAGTTGTCTTCAAAATCTTACACTTTTTCCACAAATCCACTGATAGCTAACAATCATTTATCAACAATAACAGAAGAGCTTTTATTTTGAATTGTGTATTAATTTGTATTATGTATTTAAAATCTGTTTTCTTCCCTACTTCAGGTATGTTTCTCATTTTACAGCATTTCTGGTTTCTACATAGACAATTGATTTTCAAAAGTCATGTTGGTGGTGTGAATGTTCATGTCTTTGAAGTAAAATAAGACAGTTTGTCTGATGATCTTATTTAAGCTTCCATTGTAATCGACCTACCCAGCAGAATACAGAGTCAAAGCAACAAAAAGAGTTAAAAAAATGATCTTCAGAGTTAAACTAACTCATTTATCACATATAATCACAAAATAATTTTGGTTGGAAGCAGTGTCTGCAGGTCGTCTATCCCAACCTGTTCAAAGCAGGGCTTATAAAGATCATGTTGCTCACATCATCATCTGGAGAATAAAATGTACATGCACAGAATTGACATGATTTCACCACAGCAGATCATTTAATAGATATGAATTGGCAATCCTAACACCTAACTTAAATACATGTCTGGAGTACTGCAAAATGCTTCTTAGTCTACCCTAAACTCATCACTTTACACACCTCTGTTGTCAATAGGGAAAGACAGACACTAGCAGAAGGTTTATGTCAAGTGAAACATGTAAAATACCATGAGAATTGGAAATGTCTGGCAGGGGAAGGTCACAACCAAGACTCCTGACAGCCTTGTGTCTCAAAGGAAGAAAGACTCTGCCAATACTAGTTTTGAACCAGACTCTGATGCTCCTGAGAAGCACAGAGCTCTAGCTGCATGGAGCATCCCTGAGTTTTTTGGAAATGGGTCTTTTAGTGGAGACATATGAAAGAAATATCCTTCTGAACAATGAGCAAATAAAGCTTTAGCTGCATTTTCACCAACAGAAATTTATGCTTTGCATACGGTCTTTCCTTTATTCAGAAAACAGATGGAGAATGATACGATGTTAAAAAAATGAGTTTATGCCCTAACATAAAATCTACAGACATAACATCTACAGATACTAAGTACTTGTCTTTAAATCTTACTTAAGACAAATTTTAAGATCTTTATTTAAAGGTGAAGGATAAAAAAAAGAGTAGCTTGCATGAACCATGTTTGCTATTAACTGCTGTACTCATTTATTAGTATGTTTATAATATAGCACTGTTATATTTATTTACAGTTTATTTATAAGTATAAATAGTTATAATTTATTGATAAATATATTTGCAAATTAATTTATTTATAGTTACTATATTTATAATGCACTAGGATCTGGAAAACCAAATTCATAAAAGTACAGTTTCTGGTTGTTAACTGCTAGTAGATTTTAAAGTATGTGCCAAAAAGTTTAAATATTAACCATAGTCAAGACAAACAAAACTCTGTAGTTACCTTTCTCAAGATGTTTGAAATGAAATGGGAATTTTAAAATTATTTTTTCTACATGTTGTGAAAAATCTCATCAGAATAATTTATGGGGAAAATAAAATTAACTAATTTAGCTACTGATGAGAATTCTCCTTAATCCTGGAGTACAGTTAGTTCAAATATCACATCAGAATTATTTAGCAAAACTATTACAGTGCTTTAGATATTGTATAGTAAAATTTTCCTTAACACTTTTACTATATATAAGAGGAAACAAAAGTGAAATTTCACTTACAGAATAAGCCACTTCATCAAATATTCAATTGCTCCATTATGTTTCCTAAAGGCAGGTGCCAAATGTTATCTGAGATGCCCTCAGGTTTGCTGCTGTCCTCCAAATGGGTAAAAACCCATATGTCTCTCGCAGGTCCTGTGCCGTATTGCTATTGCTGCATGGAAGACAGGGATGCCCTGGGGTGTCTTAAACTGCAGTAAGTACCAAAGTTCAGGCAGCTGAACCAAGTTGCCCACTCCATTGAGTAGACCTCCACACACTGATTCAATTTCTTATGAGAGGGTTGGGACAGATGTACTGTTAGATATGTCTGTCCAAAAGTTGTGGGCCTACAAGCTAAGGTAGATCCAAAAGGTATATCTCTCAGTTCTCTGGGTCCCAGAATTCCTGGCACAGAAAAACGAGAATGGAAAGAGAGTTTCCTCAGAGTTCTGCTCTGGATTTTATGAAAGCCCACAAAATCTGAGATGTTTCAAATTAAATATCTGAGCTCATTTTTGACACATTGTTTTGTTTTTGACGTGTCATTTTTGACACATTGTTTTGCTAGAGATTTTCAACAATTCATTATTAGTTATTAATTCAAAAATTACTTTGTTTTATCAGTTCTTCTACAATGTTCTCATTACAGAGAAACTGAAAATTGATTTAAGCTCATATTCTCCCATGTTGATTAATTGATTTTTAAACAAAGATATCTGTAGGGATTCCTTTATTCTCCCCCTCTCTTCTTTATGTGCAGGACTTAAAACACACTTAAAACCACATTGGTTTAAAGCCAATGTAGTTTTGCTTGTTTCATACCCATACCAGGACACTTACAGCAATTTTTTTAGAGTATTCTCCTATTGATTTTATTTTCTTAAGAAACTTAAGAATCTGCTTTGAAAGATCAGCAGTCTGCTGGCATATCCTGCCTTGTGCTCTCTGTCTGGCCACAGCCAGAAGTTCCAAGAAAAGGTGGAAAAGCCAGATGATTATACAAATATAACACAACATCTCTCAGCTGTCTTTTAATGAGCCCACCATCTTTGAAGACATACATAATGTTGTACATTTCCATACTAAGGAACAACAGTGTATACTTGATTCCATCTTAAAATTTTTAAAATTTTTGTTTTGCTGATATTTTTGGTTTTACTCAAGAAGGGTAATGAAATCTGAAGGTTATAGACAGGTATGAAAAATCAGATGATCTTACAGTTCACTTTGAAATATGCAAACAACATCTTGCCCAATATCAAAGGCTATAGAAAAGGCAGCACATTTTTCTAATATCTCTTTAGGGAAACTTTGCCCTACACTTCTATTAGGTGCTATCATTCAGAGGCATAATTTCAGCTAACATTGTTATGCTGATTATAGTCAGGTTTATGTTTCGATCTCAGCTGACCCTAGGGAATTAATTTCTGATTCAATTAAATGACTAGGTGACATTCAGTCTGAATTTTTTCCTGAAGTTAAACTCTGAGAAAGCATAGTTCATTTGAGATTGCTACCATCTACCTCCTGAACAACACTGCAACACCTTGATGAGAACTTTATAAAGCTGGACATCGAGGATTCTAACCTTGAGATTGTCATTGTCCTGAACTGCTCTTTGGGATCTTATGAGGTGACACCCCCAAAAGTCTCATTCTATCATCCTCTTATTTACCAAATGTGTGACCAGTGTTATTTCCCAAGGAGGATGAGTCTGCTGTTTTTACCTTGATTGTGTCTGGACTGCTTATAATTACTTAGCTCAAAGATAAACCTATTGGTCTGTTTGCAAAAGTTGTTACAGAAAAGTAAAGCAAATATGATTCTAAGTCCTTGATTCAGTGTGTTTTTTTCTTCTTACACATAGCACAGATATCGTGTCTCACGATGTCTCAGACTCAGAGTCTCCAGAAAAGAATCAAAACTGTGAAATCAAAATTCTGTGTCAACACAATCTTACTGGAGTAGAGTTACAGCTATGACAGACAACCTCCTAAATTGAAGACCTACTTTTCAGAGGGGCTTAATCATATCAGATATTCAGCATCAGTAGAGCACAGAGGATCCTTAATTATCATTAATGAACCTAAGCTCATGACAGCAACTCGGGAAAATCCTATCTGTATTTCTTAGGAATGTAAGATTCCCCAGGCACCCAAGATTTCAGTTAAAAATGTCTTATGAGACCTAATGCTTTGCCACTGCATATGTGAATCTTTGCCTAACACTTTTGACACAGCTTGGGACCTGCTCCCCTGTCTAAATGTAAAGAACTAGCCATCTCTAAGGATTTCTACTCTTAGTCCTTCACAGACTACCTTGTTTGTGTTATTTTGAACTGAAGTAGCAGGTGGTATATTGTGTAAAATCTGAGCATGTCTCAAGAAATTAAAGATGTGTTCCTTGTCCTCCTTCACTTGTAAGGTTTTGAGCCTGCTTCCTTGGAGCATGTATAACACAATTACTGGCCTGAGAGCAGGAGGAAGACCTCCACCTCTTCTAGGAGTATGAAAGTGTATAAAAAGCATAAAAGGAACTGCAGAAGAAGGGAGAATGAGTCTTCTGAAGGTTAATTAGATTTTGTATCCTACCTGTAATCCATGGCAGCTGGATAGTAGGAAGGACAGTGGGGTCATCTGAAATGACACTAAGTGCCC
>KZ507702.1:9277-63177 GCA_002844005.1 Limosa lapponica baueri
ATGTAGCTACTCCTTCATACATCTGCTTTTCAAGGACAGTTCATGATTCCCTCTGGGCTTTTATCTACACCAAAGACTGGGTTGCTCATTGCAATCAAATCGTGCCCCTTTTCACTCAGCCATTCCTCCACACATGATGTGCTAATGGTCAAACTGAACAGGCAGAACAAGCCCTCATGCAGGTAATATTCTCCTTTGAGTAAATTTAGACAGCTTTTGCCTTATGGCTTCACTGGATGCATGTATGACTTGCCAATGCAATTGTGTTATACAGGTATGCATTTTCTACGGACCACTTAAGAATCATGCACATACTGCAAGTTATAAGAGACTGCTTATGCAAATGTTTATTGGATCAAATTCTTTACTACTCAGAACAGTGCCAGCTACGGAAAAGGTCTATGGAGGAGAGAGTGAAGGGTATGTTCATTAAAGATGTGGACAGGCTCTCAGAACCTTCTCCTAGTTTGACTTCTATATAGTTAATAGAGACATTAGCTCTGCCACCAGAGGTGTATGGAATTACACTTATTTGATTGTGTATCATATTATACAAGAGTTAGCAAGTTTGAACATTATTTACTTCCATTTCATTTCTTCTATGTCTCTTTCTCAGCATGCTGCCTTGTATCATTGAAAACATGACTTTATTGATGCAAGGTCTTATATTTTTTAAATTCTCATTTGCTTGTCAAAGCCCAGATATCTGATTAACTTCAATATTAACTGAAGCAAAACATGAAGGAAGTAGGATAAACTTTGCAATGTGAGCACAAATAAACTGAAAATGTTGCTTTTAGATTAAAAGACAGAACTAAATACTGGTATATTAAAATAATATAATAAATTAAATAATAAAAATCTTGTTTTCTAGCAAAACTAAAAATGCAATATTTTGTGGTGGCAAGCTTATATCTCAATTATTTTACCCTGGAATTCCCCGGAGGCTTCCACTGGATGAGCATTGTTTACAAGCTTTCTGATAGTGTCACCTCAGAGCTTATACTCTCCCTTGAGAAAGGACCACAGTTTCTGCATAAAATGCTCTATTATTATCAGTCCAAGTAGAGATTAGGGAATGGAATAAATCACAACAGTGCCTCTAATGAGAATAGTCCTAGAAAACATGTGTAGCCAAAACTGGCTCTAGCCTCCTTGCTATAAATAAAGTGAAACTTTTTGTATCGTTCTATACTAGTGTCACAGAGAACTGTCTTTGTAGTCAAATCAAAGGTAGATGCAAGGTAAGATTTTCTGTGGTATACAGCATTTCCAGTAAATCTGTGGTGTCCTGACAGAGTTCATCACCTTAAGCTCCCCCAAAAAATGTATCTGGTTTCTCATGCTTCATAGCAATTCCTTAAACAGGTTCAAGAACTTTAATATCACTATCATTGAGATTTATGATCTGGAGCACATCAGCCAATAATTTATAATTTTCTTCATAAGCTGGTATGTTTGCATGTGCCTGTCTTCTGTACAGATGGGGTGTGGCTCAAGCCATACAGTCTTCAGCACGTGTTTTAAACTTTCCTCCTGTCTTCCATTTTATCCCTGCTTAGGGAAGGGGGAAACGTACCCAGATGAAAGGAATTAACAGAAGGTAGTACAGTTATCTTCTCATATACGAGATCATGCTTTCTAGCAGCTACAGGAATTACCAGAGGTAAAAAATGGCAGTTGTTTTACATGCAGACAGGCTTTCACCAAGTTACACATATAGGAAGCAGTGAAGCACTGTACTGGTTACAGATATGTTGTTCCCTATCAGCTTGGACTCCCTTCTTTGCTGGTTATATTTGTCAACCAGCTTAGTACAGACAACTGTAAGCTCAAACCTTGTGCACCTTGTACATCCAGCTCTTTCTCCCCGTGGAGTTGTAGGTAGCTGGGAACTTTTCCCTGCGTGGCCAAAGGCCTCGGTGACAATCTCAATATGTCCTTTTCTCATGGAATTGTACTGTATCTGGCTAACCAGCTTTCTAAGTTTAGAGGTGGGGTAGCTGCAAGTTCCCTGGGTCACTGCTTCAGTTCATAATATCTGCGAAATGTTTTCACTGCTTGAAGGAGAAATTGGTAGGAATATCAATAATGAATCTATGGCAACCTGAACTTCAATGGAAAGTTTTTTCCATTTTTCTGTGGCTCCCAAGGCACTGACTCCATCCTGTTTCACAAGTGATCTCACAAAGGCAGATGGTAGGGCAAATCAAAGGCTTAGGTGAGCTGAACTTCTCTTCTGTGCTATTCTAAGAGCAGGCAACCTTTCGCAGCTCCTTTTGTCTTCCAATTCTGACATCAGGTAGAAGTCTGAAGGGAGTAACAGCAGAAAACAGCATTTAAAACTTGGAAAAAGAATTGATGGGAGATGTGTGAGATGGAAGGATTATGTTGTTTTAAATGGTACTTCTGTGCTGGAAGCAGATTCTTGGATTTGAAAAACAACACAGCTCAACGGTCCATGAAAATGGAGAAATATTTGAATAAAACCCACTTTCCAAACACCTAAGCAATTTTTTTCCCCCAGTAAAATAGCAGAATAGTAATTGCAATAGATATACTAGGACATAAATTAAAAGGCCTCATTCGTAAAGATTCATTTGTATGTAAAAAAATCTCAGAATATAATAATGACTGAAATCTTATGCTTTTTAAAAGATGTGTGAGCTTTTGCAAAAGAAGCAAGCAGTGATTTAATTAGCAGCATATTTGCATAATAAAAAGGGGTAAGAGAAAGGGCAGGAGAAAGCATCTCCCAAATTAAACTGATCCTACAACCAGGTGGTTACTTTTGATAAAGCCTACTGAAAAAACCCCACTGCTGTGTTACTTCTGTTGTGCTTCTTTGGGCTTTCCCTTAAGTGGTCAGGCTTTTAAAATGATACCTTGTTTTTTTCACTCAGGACGGAAAGTGGTAGCAGATAACCTAATATTTTGGGTCACATCAATGGAAAAGACATTTCAAAAAGGAAAGGTATGTGTATGTAAGGAAACCACCTAGTTTAATCCTATACAAAGTTAAATTTTAATTTTTGATGTCAAGTATTGTAGTTCTTACAGTGCATGCTATATGGTCAGTAGATGGTCAGATGTAGAAATTGGACTTAATTTCACAATGAACCTAGTTGCAATTTACCTAACCAAGCACTCACTGATTAACTTTAGTTACATTCTAGTGTTCAGTATTTATTTATTATATTATTATTTATTTATATACTTGCCACAACTTTGTCTTTTCCAAAAGTAAAATTGACAGATTTTTGAAGGGCTGCAGCTTAAAAAGGACCAACCAAACAGCAAAAACCTAGAATGCATTTGGACACACAGCTTTAATGTGAAATATTTTCTTTGGGACCTCCATGAATAGACACTTGAAGTATGCAGTATAAGTATTAAAATTTGTTTTGGGGGATATTGATAATTTTTTGTTTAAGATATATTATCTTTTAATTGAGTATTGCGTAATTAGTAAAAATGGGACCATGTACGAAGTGTCATTATCACCCTATCATGACTTTTTAATTAAACTGTAATTTAAGTCTCCAACAGCCAAATCATCTTTCATTTCCTTTTTGCAGGTTGCTTTAGGCAGAAAAGAGACTGTATATTTGTAATACAATACTATTTACAACACTATTTTTATTAATTTCTAACTCAGTATCAGCTGGAGAAAAACATATGGTAAGTGCACTGGAATAAAATGAGAATTCTTCCTCTGCCTGGACAGAGGATAGCCTGTTTTATAACCAGAATTCAGGTGATTTTCCATGCTAGAAAAAAATTCAGTACTGTGTGTTCCACAAAAAGATAAAGTGAGCACAGTGCTGAAGCTGACCGAGTGTTGTGAGATCTTCAAGGGAGAGAAAGTGAAGTCCGTGACAAGCTGAAGAGGTCTGGTGTTGGCGTGCTGGTGGTTACTGCTTAAATTTATTAAAAGCTCGGTATCTTCAGTGAGCTTAGTAAGTCTCGAAAGGTATTTGGGTTCTCACGTAGGCCGTTTGGCATTCAGAGGAACAAGAGGAAAAACACCTACCCGCCTGGCTCCGCCGCGGCCGTTGGGGCCGTTATCCCCCGCCCGTTGGGGCAGTTACCCTCCTGCCACCGGCAGGGGCGGGACAGGGCCATGCCCTCCCGACACGGCCATTGGCGAGCAGCCCTGTCAGTCAGCGGCGGGCGGACCCGGGAGGTGGCGGATGGGTATAAAGCTGGCGACGGTGAGCTCGAGAGCTAGGAGTGTTGTGTGCTGAGGGGTTCGGGTTCTGTGCCAGAGTTGTTTCCTTGGGTGGACCAAGTGGTGTGGCGGGAGGAAGGCAGGTCGGTCCCAGCGTGGAGGGGTCGCCTGGGCTTGCAGCCCCCGGTGCTGCCCTCGGCTCTGCTGCGCCCCGCGGGGGGCTGCTGGTGGCAGCATGGTGGATGTGTTCAGCGGACGGATGCTGGTCAGCAAGGACGGGCGCAGAGTGGACGCCGAGGACGCTCTGCAGAACAAGGTCGTGGGCTTGTACTTCTCCGCCGGCTGGTGCTCGCCGTGCCGCGACTTCACCCCTGTTCTCTGCGACTTCTACACAGAGCTGCTGGAGGAGACTCAGCCCCCCGCCCCCTTCGAGGTCGTCTTCATCTCCTCCGACCACAGCGCCGAGGAGATGGCGGGCTACATGCGCACCATGCACGGGGACTGGTTGGCCCTGCCCTTCCATGACCCCTATAAGCAGTGAGTACCGCCGGCAGCGACCCCCGGCCCGTCCGGGCCTTCTCCCGTGCCTGGCAGGCCACGGCCGGTGGGGTGGCCGCTAGTGTCTCTGCTGGCACAGCGCGGGGCGGGGGGCAGGAGATGTGGATGCTTTAGCCGGCAGTATAACGTAACACCGAAGTCTCTGGTAAAAAAGCTTCTCGGGACCGCCACCTGCCCTCTTGATC
This sequence comes from Limosa lapponica baueri, assembly GCA_002844005.1. NCBI lineage: Eukaryota > Metazoa > Chordata > Aves > Charadriiformes > Scolopacidae > Limosa > Limosa lapponica. Next base: position 14,192 of record KZ507702.1, read on the forward strand.
CGCTTCTTCCCTTTCCGCTGAACACGCAGAAACGGTTTGCAGCGTCTTTCCTGACGTGAAGGGCACAGCATCCGGGCAGCCTAGTCCTGCCTCCGCCCTGTCCTCTGAGGGGTAGCTGCTGTTGGCTGGCTCTCCCTGTGCTCCCACGGAGGTGTAACACTAACATTCAACTAACAGCTTACTTTCTTCAGAGAAGTAATTTGGCTTTAGCCTGTAAGAATGCGATGACGGAGAACTAGTTTTGTGTACTTAATTTAGGATTTAAAAGGTCTTTGAAGAAGGGTTGGTAAAGGCATTGGTATTAACAACATGACATGAATAGCAAATTAAAAGCAAACTTACAGCAAACAAGGATTAAATGATTGTTTTTCAGCACTGCAGTACTTAAGGTTGTGCTGGGTAGCTTATTAATGCTCTGGAAAAAAGGCGAATGAAGGAGCAAAACTCATTGATGAACAACTTAGGGGAGAGCAGAGCAAACTATGAAGAATTTCAAACATATAGGGGTAAAGTAGATGGAAAAGAAATGTAATAACAGCTCGAATTTAGCTGTGGCAAATGCACGTGGTAATTGGGATGTGAAATTCTTGTGCTGATAGGTTTCTAAATGGGGATTCCCATAGGCAGCCTGCTCAGCAAAATGATCAAGAGAAAGGACATGACCATGTGTAAGCAACAGTGTGAAGGATAATACCAGGAGCTGTTTTGATGACCTGAGTCAAAGGTACAGACTGATTTGGATTGCTGTCAGAAATATGATTTAGCTCATATCAAGAAGTATAGATTGGGATTATAAAGGCACAGTGAAGATGTTTAGGGCCACTGAAATGCCTATAGCTGGAGACTATAAATGCATATACTAGTAAAGGGTTGGGTTTTTTCCCCTTTAAATAATGTATAAGTAGGTTATGGTGACTATTGTTACAGATGTCATCAAAGTGAAGAAGTTAATGTTACTTTTAAACATAGACTGGGTAATTAAAAGATTTGTTCTTCTAACGAAGAACTCTATTCTCATGCTTCTAGTAACTTCTAGTTTCATTTAACTCTAGAGCTATCCCTGTGTACTACCCCAGCATAGAGCTGGGTAACACCCTGTTTACAGGGGTAATAATCTTATTTTGTCAGTGCATTTTGACAACCTCAGGAGCAAACAACCAGAAGCCAGGAACTATTTCATGGTTCTTTGCCTCATTTCTGCATGTCAGCAGCCAGTTAATGTTAAGGTTTTCTAAAAAGGTTTTCATTGACTTAAAAATAGGTTGAAATAGCAATGTTGTTCTCCTTTTGTCACTACTGATTCTAATAGAATCCAGGCATATTTCCTGATGGAAATGTAGCACTTGAATTTACTGCACTCAGCAAGCTGTTTGGCATAGACCATGGGAATGCATTTACAGCTTCAGCCTCTGTGGATTAGGGGTCTATTTCTGTCACTGCTTTTGCTCAAGTCATGTGGAATGAAGGTACAGAGATAGTTTAATTGGCTTTTCTGTGGTGGCCCATAATGCCCTTCAGCGTCCTCTAGAGAAACATAGCTTGTCCTGTCACGGATAGCTGTGAGACCATAGTGTTTGAAGGGCTAGCTGAAGAACAAAGTGCAGAGGGATATGAAAAGGCAATTTTTGAAGCTACGTTTCTTGCATACAACAATAAAGGGCTGTGTGGGATGTTCGAGGTGCTTAGGTTGGATTAACAGATAGTTTGGCTTCAGGGATACTGGTGAATCATTGTAGACTTAGAGCAGACAGATATGTTCACTAAACCACACTCTAATTCTGGCTAGGTACTAGTTCTAACTAAGAATATAACTTTAAAACTGACTAACATAAATTAATAATTTGATTATTAATATTTATTAACATTCACATGTATTAACATTTTTATTCATGAATATTTTTAAAGTTCTATTGTAAGTAACTGGCTGCTCTTTTGTGGACTATGTAAAGAAGGCATTTCAGTATCTTCAGTGAAGTTAAAATGCTCTAGCTGATGACTTCAGTGTTTAAGATACATAATTGCAGCATAGACTGAAGTCTTTTCTGGGCACAATAGAGCCAATTTTAAATTTACCATCTAAAACACATTTCACAAATGGAAGCATGGAGTTGCTTGGGGATGAATTCTGTCTTCTTAAGAAATAGCCTGCATTCCTACTTGTAGTGTATGAAGTGTAATGCCTTGCACATAGCTGCAGAGAAGGAAAATACTGAATTCAGAGCAGAATCTCGAGGCTCTTCCACACTGTCAGTCCTAAATATTTCTCTAAGGTGGGACTGCACCTTTACTACATGTAGTCTGTGGCACAACTAAAAGGAAGTACTACTCCTGATGCCTTGAGTGTTTGCAGCTTTAATGTTGATTTTTGCTGCCTGAGGCACAGGCATTTGATCTGTGCAGGGGTATGTGAAGGCAATCTAGTAGGAAGAGAGCACTAGGAGGAGAAAGGCAATAGTGGAGAGGAAGAGCAGGAGTAGGACAGAACATGTCAACAACAAATGCTAGTAAAGGGGACATATGTTTTAATTATGGTACACAAAGACAACTGAGCCCTATTGTGAAAGGTGTTACTCTCTGGGGGTGCCTAACGCATGCTAGTAGTTCTTGCAGGCTACCAAATAGGCAGATATTTACTGAGTCCATGACCTGTACACCTCAGTGAAAATTAGAATTCCTGAAAAAGGAAAATAAAAAGGGATGCTTACATTTTATATTAGGAAGCTTTAGGTATGAAGGTGCATTGGCACCTACAGGAATGTATGGGGGGGAGTGGTCTAAAAAAGGGAGGCAGAAGGAGAAGAGTGAAAGTATCTGAGCAGTTAAGAGCTATTGTCTGTTCTTAGTCTTTTTAGACTGTTATCCCAAACTCTTTTACAGACACTTTAAAACTGAATCCTATTCATACAATGTGCTAGTTCATATGACTAACACTTAACAACACAGAAAGTTCACAGCTAAAATAGATGTACAGCTGTGTATTGCAGGCTAGCAAGGTCTCCATCACTTTCAGTGAAGACACTTCCAGGTGAATGCTGTTAAAATTCAAATATTGCCAGGTATCACGTTACACAAGTGCATAAAATGTACCACTTATGTTGCTGGTATGATATTAATTTTGCCTTATGTTGTCTACATCTCAAAACACCTCTTGTGTATAGATCTTAAACTCTTATATTACTTGCCTGTGTTGTGAGTTAGCCTTGGTATGCAGCTAAGCCTCACGCAGCTATTGGGTCACTGCCTGCCCCAATGGGATGGGGAAGAGAATCTGAAGGTTGAAAGTGAGAAAACTTGTGGATTGAGATAAAGACAGGTTAACAGATGAAGCAAAGGTGAACACACAAGCAAAGCAAGGTGAGGAATTCTTTCACTGCTTCCCATTGTCAGGCAGATCTGTAGCAATTTCCAGGACAGCAGAACTTCGGAAGGTGTAACGGTTGTTTTGGAAGACAAATGCCTTAACTCCAAACATTGTTACTTCCTCCTCCTTTCTTCGGCTTTAATTGCTGACCACAATGTCATATGGTATGGAATATACCTTTGGTCAGTTGGGGTCATCTGTCCTAGCTGTGTCCCCTCCCAACTCCTTGTGCACCCCCAGCCTACTTACTGGTGGGGCAGCATGAGAAACAAAAAAGGGCCTGGTGTTGTGTAAGCACTGTTCAGCAATAGTTCAAACATTGGTGTCTTATGAACACTGTTTTGGTGACAAATCTAAAATACAGCACCATGCAAGCTGCTGTGAAGTAAATTAACTCCATTCCAGCCAATGCCAGTACTACCTAGTAATATAAAATCTGTGCTCTCAGAAACTTTCTTCCAGTCTTCTCATAAGAGTCAAAAGACGTAACAATTACAATGACTTGAAGTTTGACTCAATCTTAAAATTAATCTTTTTGGTATTTCATATGCAAATGAAGGTTCCCTTCTCATGTTCTAGCCTGTATAGCCAAGGCCTGATGTCTCAAAGGATTTAACTAAAAGGTTCCCTGCTTGGTCAGTCTTCCATAGCTATCTTTTATTATAGCTTCCTCTTGTGCTTTGTCTGTTTGGGTCTTAGAGTTTCCTAGTCTGTAAGACACTGTGTGTGCCTTTACACTTACCTGGGAATAGCTAGGGAACTGATTTTTAAGAATGTCATGAGTTACATCACTGTATTTTACTGTATGAGAATTGAGTTCATCTTTGTAGCGTGTGTGATGTTTCTATTTATAGTTAATGATTTCATAAATTGTCATTGGAGTTAGTCCTGTGGCACGAGTGTAGTTTGTGCAGGTGAGTCATAGGACTTGAGATCCCGCTAGGATCCTTAACGGGTTTTAAAAAGTCATTTTTTAAGTACCTGTACACACATACACAGTGATTAAGAAGCATTGTCTGCAGAACTGTTCCTAAGCCTTCTTCACGTTCATTCATTTTACAAGTTGCACACAAAAGTAAGCAAAATTTGTGTATGTTTCAGTCTGGCTTGATGCAAGCAACCTTCAGCCCAGAAGCTGTGTAAGCAAGGTGCTGTGTAAACAACGTGCTGTGCTGGAGTGGATAAGCTATATATGCATTCCCTTAGGAAAGAAAAGTTTCCAGACTCCATAGCAAATTATCTTCAGTTTCCTACTGTTCTGTCTCTGCTACAATTGTGTTAGGTATCTCAAGCTATTTTATTGTCCACTGAACCAGTAAAATGCATCTTCTACCCATCTTGTTTGTCATACAAGTAGTATGAAGTGATTGTCTTTCACATGGGTTGTACATGAACTTGCTTTGGAATGTTTTTTTCTTCCATTTTAGCAGACTTCAGAAAGGTCTATGGGGATTCTTGGCTGCTTGCTTTTATTTCAGAATTCACTGGGTAAGCAGACCTGTTGGTAGACCATATTATTGCTGCTGCTGTAGTATTTCCTCCATTATTGCTCAGCCGATGTAATGGCAGAGCAGTATCTTTCACCTGTTGATTTTTCTTCTCTTAAGGAAAAATACAGAAGGAAAGACATGTTTTGGGAATGCCTTTTCTGGGGCAATATTTCATTTAAGTATTTTCTGTATTTTTAAGACTCCTCCTCTTTTCCAGGAAATCATAGAGAATGTCTATATGTTAATGTCTTGTATTTTTTAGCAATGTTTACAAATCTTTTTTTTTTTCCTACTCAGTCAAAATTCTTTGATTTGAACCTCACACAGCAGATGTTCTTGCTTGTAGTGATAGCGCTCAGGCACTACATTTCCATTTAGTGTTTAAGTTTTGTTTTGAGAGTGGTGTTATTCATATTTTGGAAGTTGGCGGTTCCATTATTGCTTGTTATGTCTCTATCCTCAGGTTCTTCTAAAGGTGCTTAATTTCTGCTCACTTTGATAAAAGGCGATAAAAGGGGGGGTAATTTTCCATTCAACAGATTATATTTGTTTGGGGGAGGTTGTTAACTGTTAGCTAACCTATTGTAGTTCACTTAACCTGTTTCTTATAGCCCTTCTGAAACACATGACCTCTTCCTCAAAAATTATTACATTTTTCTAGGCTTTCTTTCAGACTTCACAACTTGGATCTTATGTGTAGATTTTATGTTTCTGTCTTTTCCTGTTAGATACCAGCATGTCTGTCACCATAGCTTGCATTCCTACTGCTAAACTGTGGAATATAATTTGTGAGTACGATATGCTAGAAGATATTTTCTTTAACTGTTGCCTTCCAAAATGGACATTACAAATTCATTAGTATCTATATTTTTTCATTCATGGCTCTCTGCCGTGAACATCTAGTACAATGAATAGATGTGCTGAGGATGACCTTACTAAGAATAGTGTGATATGGTAGGTAATAGTTTTCCTGCATTTTAGCTTAGTTTGATAAGGGTCACTTCATGACCATCACTCTAAACCTGTTTGCCTGTTATTTATATTTGGCAAGTGTTTTCCTTTCTTCTTTGGACATCTGGGGTTAATGAAAGTAGTTATTTTTGCTGTTGCCATGTATTTGGAAAGAATTTGGTTTTGCTGTGTTCTGATAAACATGGCAGGAAACTTCAGACATTCGTTATCTGCTTTTCTTTCTCCATTAGAGCTGAGGCAGTGAGCTGGTTCTGGAGTTCCTGGAAATGCTTAAGGCTTCTCCTATTGAGCAGCACTCTCAACAGCTAACTCTGATTTTATTTGGTGTCCATGGAGATGTTTAATGAGCTTAGATCTCATTGACTGTTTTCTAATCACCTCTGTTGTGAATTAGTAAAATTCATGCCAAAAAGTTGTTGTCAGTGCTAGTAATTAAATTTTAGTCTCAAAATTGTTTTTTCTGGCTTATTTGTGTCCTGAATTTTACTCTTTCATTTGCACTGAAATACCACCCTTCCAAGTGAGGTGAATTTCTTGTATAGAAGATAATAGCTTTCTATAAAGATAGTTCCATGTGCCTTGCTCTTTTTCCTCCTTTTCATTTTGTCCTATAACAAAATCAACTGTGTCATAGCTGTTAAACTGTTTTCCTTGGAAGTGTTTTCCATCTTGCCATTTCTGTTGCCTGTGTGTTCTCTGTGTTTTTGCATATTACTTTTGTCTGCATCTTACTCATTTCTTTCGACTTATCTATATAAACAGTGAATTCTGTTTCACTACTTCATGTGGCTGATAGCCTGCTATTTGTACAGTCTTGTCTCTGTGGTGTATAATTATTAGTCATCGCTTGTTATCTATCATGTGCCAATGTCAGTAAGTATTTTTGTTTCGCTTTGGATGTTTTGTGTCCTCTAGGTTTTTCCTTCCCAAATTTTTTCTTTGGTTTATTTATTTATTTTCAGTATTATTAATTCATTTTTTTAAATTTTACATGTATCTTAAGTTTGATCCCATTAAATTTTCATCCTTCAGAAGTCTTTTCTGCCTAATTTTCCTGGGTTACTTAGTCATCAATTGCTTGAATAGATTCTCATTTTGTTCATGAAACATTGCTCTTCCTATGGCTCTTTTATTTTTTAACCATATTTTAACTATGTTTTGTTATAAAATAGTAGGCTATTTAAGACTGAGTTATTTGTAATCTATCTGGATTTTCCTATTTCCTGACATAAATGGCTGCTATTGTCTGTGTGATGGACAGGGGAGTTGTTGAAATTTTATTCTTGGACAACTTGTTTCAAATCTTGCGACTGCTGTATGTAGAAGGCTTGTTTCACTGAGGGAGTTTAAGAAATTTCTGAAATCTCTTCTGTTTACATTGAAAGATTATGAATCACGCTTTAATGCAGATTACAGGAAATAGCTCTACGGGATTGGGACATCTACTTGAGCATCTTTGTACTGGAATAAATGTCTCATGCTAATTTAAGTGAGATCCTCCTCCTATCCAGTAAAAAGATAACAGAAGACGTATATTTCTGGCTAGTAAAAGCAAGGTGGAAGTGTGTGTCACACTTTCCTTCCATGGACCTCTTTATAGTCTCTGAGAGTCAGTCTCTGTTCCTGTGGAGACTGCAGGCAGCAGTGAAGAGCAGTTAAAGGAAGGGTGCTGCAATTCTCTGAACCCCCTGAGCTAAATTTCAGCATGTAAACTCCCAGCTGCAGCTTTGTTCATCTCCCTATATGACCTAGTTCTCTGCCTTAAGCTCTGAGGAAGCTCAGGCACTCGTCACTTCTGCTCTTCCATGCACCCTGGCCAGAGTACCCTTCGTGAGAGACTAGGAGTTTTCTTAAAATGCTCCCTAATGGTGTGTTATATTTTTAATTTTTTCCCCTCAGTGATCTGAAGAAGAAATACAACGTAACAGCAATTCCTAAACTGGTGATTGTGAAACAAACTGGAGAAGTCATTACTGACAAGGGAAGAAAACAGATCAGAGACAAAGGGCTATCCTGTTTTCGGAACTGGGTTGAGGGTGCAGATATCTTTCAGAATTTTTCTAGCTAAAAAGTTGGCAGATGAAAGCAAGACAAGGCATCATGGAAGACTTTGTAGAGTTCTGAAAAGATTGTTCCATTCTTCAGAAAAAGAAGGGTGAGGCTTATATATCTTTGCTTGTAAACAAAATTTGTTTTCCACTTGAAGATTAGCTATTCTAGTAAGTCATAAAATGCGATTCTTGTTTTATTTGTATTGTTCTATGTACTACATTCAGTATGAACCAAAGCATTCCTGATATTACTGAAGACCTTAAAGAAGGTAGGCTGGTTTAGACAGTAATAAAGGAGCACTGTGAAATCTATGCAAACACTTACTTTGCAACATCTGTAGAGTAAAAATTATATTTATGCATAAAATTATCTTTTTAATGACTTTTTCCTGGTGGTTAGCACATTTTTATTAAGAAAACGAAATTGCTTTAATAAAGGATGTTATGAAGTGTTTGTCTAATATGTCTTCTTTATGTATCTTAACAAGCTAATCAGAAAATATAAAAATTTTTAAATAGTGCACATTTGTTTATCAGTACTGAAGAAATAATTTTCTTTTTATTTTAATTTGTGTGGGATTTACATAAGTTCTTCTAGTTTTTCTTACCCCTGGATTTTTAAACTTGGTGCTGTAAGCTAAGCTGTTATATCGCAAGTTAATGTCCGGTCTAAGAAGCAAGCATTTTTCTATCTCCTCTTTTTGCCAAAGTGTGTAGAAGCAAACATCAAAACCGTTACCAGCTCTATGTGATGAGTGCTCATGTTGCATCTAAAGTACTGCCTGGTTTGCCTGTATTCTCCACCAGTTCTTGTGTTCAGATTTGATAGCCAGCCTTCATGATTGGAGTCCCAGGCCAAAAGTCCATGCAATTGGTGCAACTGGCTAAAGAGACATTTCCTATGCAAGTCAAAAGTTGTTTGACTAGGATTTAAAGACCAACAGGATTATTATTAGTCCAGTTACTAGCACTTAATTGAATAATCTAGACTTGAAGTGTTAGTAACTAGTAGATTTACTAGTAACATGATTACAAGTCATTCTCAATGGAGATACTTGAAACTGATACCCATTAACTTTTCAGTTCTCTAGTTATGTTCATCCTTCCTCTTTATTCTAACGTTAATGGTGTTTCCTTGAAGATGATAACTTGCCTCCAACCGGACTGTGTGCTGCTAATCACAACCCTCTTGGCCTGGCTGTTCTTCAGGCCTCAGGAAGCATGCTTAAAGAAATCATGTACTCCTTGCAATATATTATAAAGCAAGTACTCCACAGAAACTGAATTTAAAATTAAAAATATTAGATCTAGAAAGTGTTCAGCAGAGTGGTGAGTCAGAGCATCTTATAGCTAGTCTTAAAATGACATCTGGGTATACTGAAGACAACTTCTAATTTTCACTGTCTAATCATGTAAATAATGCTCAGGTTCTTTTCTAATGAATACTAAGCTCCCTAGTGAATTCTCTGTGCAAGTAATGCTTTGGCACTGTCTACTGTTCTGGGCCCAGCTAATGGCAAATGTTTTTCAAATATAAGATGAGAAAAGAATAATAGAAGTGCTTCCAAAAACTTTTAAAATAATGTTACCTGAACGTAGAATAGATTGTATAGCAAAAGCATCCACTGTGACCTCTCACCAAACATCAGGCATCACTTAGGCCAAGATATCTTTTTTTTTTTTTTCATTTTTTGTCTGCATGTATATAAAAGAAGGAACTCAGTATTTTAAGACTGTTATGGAGTTTGGTCCTTTCAATAATTGCCACACTGAGTCACTAACACAGATTCAAATTAAAATTCAGCCAGGAAATTCATGATGATGAAGCAAAGGTATATACCAAATACCTGGTTTGACTTCAACCAAGGGCTGTTGGTTTTGTACATCAGTGTTTGGAAGCTCAGAAAATTTGTTTCCCTTCTCAGTGCTAAAATAATGTATGTTTGACATAAGCAAATATTTTCCATTACCCTGTTCTTTGTCTATTAGCAGCATCTTGTGAAATTAGAGGAGCAGATATCGGTGGGACAACTGTAAGGCTTGTTATTACTTTGAATGTGTGTCCATTGGGAAGGAAACTTACCAGCATACTAATATGTGAATTTACAGAATTGTCCCTTTAACTTCGTTAAATAGTTAAAAAACTAGCAACTTTCTATCCTCTATCTTCAGTAACAGTTACCTTTAACATTAGAGAATATAAGTACTTTTTTTCTGAATGAGGAAGAAGAATGCATTTTAAAAAATATAATAGACAGTATCATAGTGATATTGATAGGTGCTGCACACTCATAAAGGAATCGGCTAAAAACCAACTCAGGTTAAAAGGAGGAGCATCCTTTATTTCGTTAGATGAGATATTGCCCCTTACTAGTAAATGATTTATGGAGCAATGTATGTTAAGATTGCTTAAGAACCTACAGTGTTGATTTTTTTTTTACAATTTATGGAGAATTATTTTGCTAAGAAAAATAACAAGGATTTTAAGTTCTTATTTTGTGAATTGATCCATACTGTGACTTTTGAGGAGGATGACTAACTGCAGATGAATGCTGCAGGCTCTGCTATGACCATTAAACATACCATTTGGGAAGAGGCAAAGGATAGTGGCAGGTTCAGACATGAAATAAACATTATCATCGCAAATGCAACCAACATGTTTCTTTTTGTTAATCTTTTATTTCTGTAACTCTCCATCATGTACAGCCCTCCTAATTGGGTTGTGGAAGAACACAAACCAGGCAGAACTGCTGAGTTGATCTAAGATCTATATTGAGTTAAAACTAGTGTCACACACACATAGCTGAAGTTTATATTTCAGTCCAGTCCTCATGATCATGAAACAAAAGCTGAGGATGCCTGTGACTATAGTTCACTTAAGTTCTACCAACTGCTTATTATCTGACTGTGGATGAAATAGTAATAGTGAACAAAATAGGAAATGCCAAGGTTATATTTTCTGTGTGCTACTGCGTAAAAGCAGTTCATTGATCTAGTTACAGAATTTCAGGTCATTCTGAATTGTGCCAAAATCAGGTATCATTTAGCCGGTAATACAATAGTAACAGTCTGTCATTGGATCTAGCCACTAAAAGCTTGAGTAGCCTGAGCCAGTCCAGAGGAGGGCCACAAAGATGATCAGAGGGCTGGAGCACCTCTCCTATGAAGACAGGCTGAGAGTTGGGGCTGTTCAGCCTGGAGAAGAGAAGGCTATAATGGGATACCATATAGCACCCTTCCAGTACCTGAAGGGGGCCTACAGAAAAGATGGGGAGGAACTGTTTGTCAGGGAGTGTAGCAACAGAACAAGGGATAGCGCTTTTAAACTGAAATAAAAGAGATTTAGATTTAGATATTAGGAAGAAACTCTTTACTGTGCGGGTGGTGAGACAGGTTGCCCAGAGAGGTTGTGGATGCCCCGTCCCTGGAAGTGTTGAAGGCCAGGTTAGGTGGGGCTTTGAGTAACCTGTTCTAGTGGGAGGTGTCCCTGCCCATTGCAGGGGGATTGGAACTAGGTGATCTTTAAGGTCCCTTACAACTCTAATCGTTCAATGATTCTATGACTCTGTGAATGCACTTAAAAAAAAAAGAATATATTACATAGGGTGCACTAGTCTTACATTAATTTGACAGAAAGTTGCATCTTCCTTTCAGATTTTATCCAAGACAAGGTTCACATGTTTTGACAAAGAAGGAAAGGGTTGGGTTTGTTTCGTTCCAAGTGATGATGCTTTTACCTGTGTGATCTGCATGCTAGTTTTTGCCTAATAGAGGGAATTCCTCTGGTTGACGAGTCATTCAGATGATTTCTGAAATGCTGCATACCTCTGTCCACCAAGAACCTTTTCTCATTCCCCTAGAATTAGTGTTTGGAATCAAAACTGGAGGTCTTTGACATATGTGAAGTAAGCACATTGGGTGCTTAAGGCAATGTCATATTTCCAATTCGTCACTTGTGTAGACCATAAATTGTGGCTGCTCTTACTACTGAGCATAGTTATATATTATACATTAAACATTATAGAACAGTTTAGTTACATATACATTCTGCATAGTTCAATAAGACTCCATACACATTAATAGCACCAACAACAAAGCTAGTAGAAAGTTTCTTGTCCCCTTCCTTCTAGCTTGTGTGAGGCTGCCTGTCATGGGTAGAGTGATTAACTTCACTCGTAAGAGAGAAGCAGTGAAATATTTACTAATATAAAACAGTGATTTAACAAAGTTTGATAGTGAATGCGACCATGTTTTATGAGATTTGCTGGCAAGGTACACTTGTTATTTACTGCATAGAGGACAGGGTCTGACAGAACTGTCAGGGAGACCGTCCTGTTGAGTCATGGTTTCAGAAAGGACCCCCTTGCTTTCTGAACTCCTTCTCTGAAGTCTAGGTACAGCTGGATCCAGTCCTAATCCCTGACTTGGTCAACGGTTTATATCTAAAGGATTATATAAGCATAATCAATCCTTTATATCACTTAGCTAAGATATCAAAGTTTAGCATGCTATTAACCGCTTACCGAGGATCTGTTGCAGCAAGGGCTATCTAAACCTCTCTGCTCAACGGGAGATCCTGGCGTGCAGTCTGCTGCCATGCAAGAGCATTCAAGGGACTCTTGGGTTGTCGTCTATGTAGGGAGTAAGATAATTGACCTATAGTCATATTTGCATAGCAACAAAATGTCTAGGTCCCCATTCCAGACAGTGTTTGGCTGTGTTGCCATCCATCCCCCAAAGTTTAGGTGCAACCTGTCACAACTCCTACTGATGGTTATGGCTTGAGCAGGAGCCAGGGACAGGAGAAGGGAAAGAGCACACCACCACACTGCCTCACACAATTAATACAGTATCCCTTAAGGAGATGGTGTCCAAATAACATATTAAAATATATGTGAATAAATGTAATTTTTAAAATCTGTGTTTACTTTTTCATATTATTGTAATTTTTTTGATGACTTGCAATGAAAGAAGTTTTCAGGCTCACATGTTTTAGCCTTTGGATCTGTTACCTTGAAGATTCCTTTGGGAGCTCTGGAAAGAAAACTGCCAAGTCTTATGCCAGAATGTGATGGGACCATGATAAATACCTACACAGAAAATAGTTACGGTTATCAAAACTTCTACATTTTCTCTGGAAATAGAAAAATGGAAATCAACAAATTTTTTGTCACACCTAAACTGTGTAATTTTGAGATTTGGGCTGAAGGAAAAGATCTAAAGTGTGTACCTGTAAATTTCATCAAATGCTGTAATGATTTACAGAATCACAGAATCATATGGGATTGGAAGGGACCTCTGGAGACCATCTAGTCCAACCCCCCTGCCAAAGCAGGTCCACCTAGAGCAGGTTGCACAGGAACATGTCCAGGCGGGTTTTGAATGTCTCCAGAGATGGAGACTCCACCACCTCTCTGGGCAGCCTGTTCCAGTGCTCTGAACAGCACTTTCTTGAATATGCATTTTTAATATAAATAATATTTCACTTTGCGTCTCAGAGTACATGCAAAATGAAATATCAATAGCTCTTCTTGCAGTAAGAAGTAGATGCAAACGGGTGTTCTTCAGAAAACAAGTAACAGTTGATACATACATGACAGCTTTTTGCTTTTCATACCATTTCCACACTGTGCACAACCTGATTTTGCTTTTTGTACAGCTGAGTTATTTCTTAACAACAGACACTGATAAAACTCAGCTCTAGCATTTTCTTGTAGGTAATATTAATAAATGGACAACCCTAAATTTTCTTCTGTCAGTTTCTATGAAGATGGACATACAGATGAGCCAATCCAAATAGGTTTATTTAAGCATTCTACTTCCTCAATTTCATTTAAATTTAAATTTCCCTAGATCAAGTTCAATACAATTCATGACTCTCTAATGTTAAGAAATCCTGTCAGTGTCAACTGAAGAAGTTGACTTCTTGGAAAGTGCTGTTTCTGTCCAAAAAACCGAACATAAGCAGAGTGGTGCTTCAAATACAAGTTGAAATAATTTAGCACAGGAATATTCTTAGATGTCTGTCTGACTAGGAACTGAGCTGTAAGCCCTGACAATTCAAATAGGTGAACAAAACTGTGCAGACAGGTTATGAATAGATGCAAGTACTGTGCTGGAAATGTTTCTGCTATGCTGATCCAGTAACTGTACCTACTTAGATTTGTAAGATATTGATAAATGAATAGATCCTTGGAAAGATAAACAACTGTTTTGCATGGTAAGTAGCTAAACTTCCCCAACCCTTCTCATACTAATAACCTTAAGTCCATGCATGAGGCATCAAAGAAAACATTTTTCAGACATGGATGTTTTTCTGAGTATAACACGAGGGCACAGTTCTATGCAAACATAAAATTTACGAGAACTACTATGCTTGGATCAAAATTGTTTTCAAAGGAAATTATTTTACTCAAGTAAGTGGAGCTTTGTCCCAAAATATGGCTATTTAGTGTGATTCTGTGCTTTGGGAGTAGTTCCAGTTTGGCTTTGAAATGCACCCTGGTTTCCAGCAGGACTGTTTAAGGCTCAAACTTTCATTAACAAATAGCCTGCCTGCTTAAACACAGAAGAGGGTATTTTCAGTCGTGTTTCATATATGCAGCTATCTACTGGTTATGTTTATCTCTTACTCCAAGATTAAAAACAATATTCTGAGCCACAAATGGTACTTTAGGGCTCTTAATCTCTGTTTCGTTGTACACATGACTCAGTCTCTCTGCTCCTATTTTCTCCCAGTAAAACATATAATAACACAATGAATGCCATCTCTGAAGACTGAGATGTTTGAAGAGTGCTCTGGAGCTCCACGTAAGCTGATGCAATGCTAATGCATACATATTTTGTGACCCAGTGCAGTCTATATACACTGGAGATGTGCAGCTGTATCTTGTCAGCATCACCAAAGCAAAATTCCACCATCTAAGTCTAGGTATCTTGTTTCTACAACTTTACCTAAAGTTACCATCACATGTAGTCCTATGTGGTGAAGCGACTGAAGACTGAAGGGCAGGCAACAATAATGAGTTAAGACCTTGATGGTATTCTGGTGTCCCAGCCCTGGCTTGCTTATCGACACTGAAACACACGTGCTCTGTTCCCTGTTTCCATATTAAGCGCTGCAACTATTCTGTGGTTATGAAGACTGCTGCTTTTATTAATACCTGTAATTAACACCTATCACTGGCATAGTATTCACATTAGCAGTATCTCAATTTAGATTTGAAGCTGACGCATTGCCACGCTCCTCCAAGAGAATAGACAGTTTCTTTCCAAATGGTATCTGTTTTGAAATGTAAACAATTGCGCATTTAAGGTCACACAAGAATTTGAGTATATGGAGGATTTTACTCTGTGTGATGCACAAGGAGAGATCACCTGCAGAGACCAAAGTACAAATATTCCACTTGCAGAAAGAAGGAAGAACTGAACTGCTTGGTATAAAAGAAGCTGTAAGTCCCATGAAAGAAGCTTACAGAGAAAGTAGCTGGGACTCTGGGCTGAAACAGGTGTGGGGCTGTGACAATAAAATTCTGATGCATTTGTTTGAGTCATCCTACATTCAAGATAGTGGAACTTTCTTTGAAAATGAGCAAGATAGGCCAAAAAATCCAAATTGGTAAATTACAAAACTTCAAACCTTTTGCTTTCTGCTCAAGTCGAGGAAGTAAGCACCAGCTTTGTCTGAATCTTCTAGCAAATGTCCAAAACCAAGCAACTTTCTGGCAAGTATGTTGAAGCAGACCTTGCCACGCGTAAAACTGGATCAAGTGAGAGATGGAGAAGGACAGAGGTATGTGGAGGACGCATGGCTGCAGCTATCAGGAGTTATCAGGAAGAAAGGGATAAATCTGCTGCCTTCTGTACAGATGCTGCCCTGCCACACCAAACCCCTTCAGAGAGCATATATATAAATGTAATGTAAATGTATATAAACCCTAGTAATGTTGCATTAAGTCAGAGTTCATATCAACAGAAGGCAGAACCTCTGTCCCTCTGCCTTCTCTCCTGTAGCTGTAGAAATAACCTTCGTCTGCCTCACCTGAATCTGCAAAGTAGACTGCATTTTTACACTGACAGGTATTTCGTGTAGCATTATTATGCACAAAAGCATAATAGCTTTGACCGCTTCTTAGCACTTTGTGTTGTACTTCAAGCCTGGGAATTTCTGACCAGCTGAACTTGACTCTGAATCCAGGCAGAATGTTCCTTGCTCACAAATGAAGCCATAGTTTGTAATCTGCTTACCAGACTTGTTTTAAAAAGATTTGATGCACTTGTCCTTTGAAGGAAGACTATTAATTTGAGGTATTTATTTTTAATCTCATCCTAGACTATTCTTATCTAATGGTCAGATGCCAAGACATGATATGCAATATAAAATCTGAGGATGCTAGAAACTACATTTGAAGTATTTGTTCTGTCAGAGCTTAAAGGAGAGAACTTGATGGCACCAAGTGCAGTCTGGATATGCCACGGTATATTCCCAGCTGTGTTTGTTGATAAACTGTATTTGGTCTTGTTGACAAAAAATTTGTTGCTACACCCCAACTGCAGATAGGATATAGATAATCCATTGATGCCGGGCTTCCAGAAGCGTTCCTGTGGCTTTCAGAAGGTGGTGTTATTATCATGCCGGATAGAGTCAGGATGATTACTGAAGTGGGATCTGGAAGGGTCTCTTCTACTTAAAATAGTAAGGGAGTGGGTGTTTGAGAGTTAAACAAGCCAGCAAGACACATGGCCAGCTGCAGCTGCTCCTGGCTGAGAGGGAGAGGAGAAAGGGGGAAGGTGCTATTAGCTTGGCCAGTTGCCTTCAGGCTGGTGTCTGTTGCTGTAGATCCAAGGGCAAGTGTAGCTCAAACTAAGTGCGGGGGTTGGGATGGGAAAGAGAAGGGACCTATCTATCCCTCTGTGTTGCTGTGCTTTCGTATGGAACAGCAAAGCCAAGATTCAGCAGCAGAAGCCAAACCTGAATCCCCACTCGAGGGTAACAAAGAGATAGGCTTGGTCCTTTGCTAGGTAAGGTAAACGAGGAAAAGGGCTGCAAACTGTGTTTGTTACATCTCCCTCTCCCTGTCCCATGTTATGCTTGGGTTGGGAAATCCTATCTGTTCAGCTGCCTTAAAGTATTCAGATTCCTCTCCGAATCCTTAAATGTTTTATCTAAGGAAGAGATTCACAGTTCCTGAGATCTCATGAGAAAGGCTATTTTAGTCTCACCAGGTGTCACACTTTGCTAAACACAGGGTCAGTTAATAAAAAAATAAATCTAGCAGACTTACTTTGTATTGGGTGTGATTTACAATGCATGTAATAAGTAAAATGGATTCTTTTTTTAAAATGAATGTATAAAGTTATACTAGTGAGTTACAGTCTGGAACTTAAGAAGGAAGATGAAGTTTAAAACTTACAGTCTGTGTATGTATGTCTGATTTAAATATGCAGAACTGTCATTTATATCGCTTAATATCAAGTGGTCTCCCCAGAAATAGCTCATCTTAAAACACACAAAAACTAAGCTATCCAACAGTGTATTACTGCATGAAGACAATTTCTCATTTTACTTTTGTAATATTTCAGAACATTTCCTTAAAATGCTGATATAGGACCTTGAAAATAAAAGTGAAATAACTGATAACTGATCATAGACTAAGAACTAAGAACTCTAAGAAAATGAAGAGGCCTCTTGATCACACAGGAAAGCATTTCCAGTTCATATCCATTACCCAGGACTGAACAATAGGTAACAAATATAAAATTTAACAAAAAAGAAATTTTAAAAATTGGTTATCTCTCTCATGCTGACTTAGTGGTGCCTTCATGACACCATATTTATTGTATTTTGTTAGCAAAGCATCACTCTTACTAGTTTTATTCCCTATACAACTGCATTAAGAATCTCTCTATCTTCTAGCTTATCTCGAAATATTAAACAGTTACTTAAGAATCTGAGTTACTGAAAAGAGAATATGGACTCACAAAGCTTGCACCTTATTATGGCCTTCCAAGATTTAAAAAAGGTGTGAAAACTATACACTAGATTTTTAACAGCCTTGAAACAGAAAACCCTTTTCTCCCACGAGTGATTGCCCAGGATGAAATACCACTTTTGAAAAGTGTTTTGTTTTATTCCATGAAAGGTTGCATGAAGATCTAAATTTCTTAGATTCTCCTAAATCTGATGGCAAATTGTTGCAAGAAAATCACTCGTCAGTCTTTCATTTCTGTGTCTGGATGATAAATACTTAGGGAATTTCACTCACCTGATGCCCTAAAAGGTAACTAACTATCTGGTCCCAGTGAGAATACTTCAAGTGGTTTCTCAGCCTTCTGGTTTATCATAGCAGGAAATCTGTTGCTGTCCATAAAACAAACAAAAGCAACTGTAAAACAGTGCTTTTTTTAAAAATGAATTTAAAACTTAATCTTTTTTATTCTCTCCCCGCTTTTCTTTCTAGTTTAGAGGGTGAGACAACACATTATATTAGTTACAGGCATGTCTGGAGCTGTTGACAGTGCTCAGGAAGTTAGCTCATCACCACTATGTCTCAAGCAAGTGAAAATCTCCAGAGAAAAAGTAAACCACATTCACAAACCATCCCTGGAATGCACAAATGTCCATATGAGACTAGACAGATTCTTGAAAAGAAATTCTCCCTTATGCTAGAACAGGGTTCATTGCCCATTTAAATTAAATTTAATTCAGAAAAGAGGATTTAAATGGGATTTAAATAATTCAAGGATAATTTTCAGTACAGCAATGGCGTTTATCTTTTTCTCCTGGCCCTGATCTCACCACAACCATGACATTGATCTCTAAGGACATCATTTTCTTAGTTTACCCCCAGTTACTCTTGAGAACATCTCCAGAATTTACACAGACATTAGCCATAGTTTTAGACGAAAATGTAAAGTAGCCCCCATTGTGTACCAAAGGAACTGTAATTCTCCATGTAAAGTACAAGTCTAAACATTTTTATCAGCATGCTCAGAAATAATGATTCTTGTCACTGACTGATGCGAATGTGGACCAGTGACACTCTTGCATTATTTTGCACTACGTGCTAATCTTCAGCTGGGCTGCTACAGACTATAATAACAGCAACAGTAAATTGATGGAACTAACAATGATGAAAAGCAGAATGTTTTTTCTTTTAGGACTTATAGCTGGAAAAATGAATAGAAGAGCATTGTTCTTACTATGAAACCAGCAAGTAGATTCACAACTGGAAACTACTAAGTACAAGAAAAATAGCAGATCCCAGGGCAGATTTTTAAGGTTCATTTCCTAGCCTTTGCTTAAACAACATGATTCTTTCACTAGGAAAAGGATTTGTTATGAGAAACAATGCAGCAATCCTTTTATTTAATTTGGTCTTATAGAAAGGCTTTTTATTCCAAATACTAGAAGCTGCAAAGCTGTAAACTAACCAGGGAAATGATGGCTTAAAAGTTGTCCCAAACAAAAGGAAAATTAACATTATTTAGTGGCTAAAGCATTCTGGGTCTTAAAACATTGTGACAAATTATGTCACTACCCAGGTCCAGGGAAGGCAAGGCAGTAGCTAAAGAAAGAATTATTTTATTCTGTATGGCGGTTGGTTTGCTTTGACTTTCTCCTCTTCTACATGAATCTGCCTGTTTTCTGTGACTGTTAAACCTAGTTATTTTTGCTCAAACACCCAATTTAATAAAAGATGATGAGCACTGTTTGCTTTTCAGTCCTTGGCTATATTTCTAATTTCTTAATCCACTTTTCTTAAAGTTTGCTGAAGTCTAACTCTAAACTGAAGGATTTATTTGATGATAGAGTATTATAATGACACTTTGTGCTGTCTGGCCACATCCACACAGTTTTCACCATTATCGAAACACCAGTCATCCCAACAGTCCTGGGAAGCAGCTGATACAATCTGTATTTATTTTACTAATGGGGAAAATAAAATATAATGTAAGTGTCTGGAAATGTTGCCTGTGAAATTTTTGACAGTGCCAGGACCTGAACATAAATCATGGTGTGATTTGATTCCTAAGCCAGTGGTTACCAAACCATGGCTCTGGACTCACTGCACAATTACAGTAAATAACCTACAGGTGATTCACAAAACCATGCAACCTTTAAAAAGTTTTCAATAAGAAAAGTTAATTGTAAAGGAGTGCAAAAAGTTATGCTGTCTTGGTCTGAAATATTTAGAAAGCATCAACTTTTGCAGTGAGTATGAAACATAGTATAGCCAAAAGGCCTGTAGCTGTAATTGCTAAATGAGTTTGTACCTTCATGCATCTTTGTTTTTCTCTTCAAAGATGTATGAATGAAAAACACCATGATAGCAAGATGTTAATAACATACTTACTCATGACACCAAAGGTATGTATATCCTGAAAAAGAGAAATAAGAAAGAATATTTACTCCAAGAAAAATTATATAGTTCCATATACAAAAAGAATATTTACTCCAAGAAAAATTATTAAGTTCCAGCACGTTCATGATGCCAGACATAATACAGGACATGGGAAGGATGCAGAATCATTGCAGGTACCGTCTAAGCCCATTATAAAGACGCAGGAATACAGTCTGGTTACCTTAACAGCATATTTAAATATGCTTCTACTATGGGTACTGCACTCATTTCTCCAGGACATGTTCTCCTTTCCTGCTCTCAGAGTTTTGTCCAGGAATATTTCTGGTAAAAGCAGCTTGTGCCTGTCAGTTTTAATCTCTGTGAAAGCAGGACCCAGAGTTGTGTGGGAGAGGGAGCAGCAGTACCTTGGCCAGCAGAGCAGAAGGAGTTGACCAGCAGGCAGCTGGCTTCTGGACAGAGAGCTTAGGCTGGGATGAGAAGACAGGGTCCTCAGGGTGAAGAATTTAGGGAGACATTTGAAAGGAATGGGATGATCCAGAGTGGGAGAAATCAAATTTTTGTCTGGCAGCCATATAATTCTGATACACTGGCAATGTCCGGACAAGCAGAGACTGGAACAGAAGTACAGCAGTGGGGACTGCGTGTTACATGAGGCTCCAGGAGGGATGGGGTTATGCTGTGACACGTGCATCCTTTTCCCGCTCAGGAAAGACATCCTCAGGTTTGTAGACCAGAACAGATATCAAAAACTTGGTGAAACAGCCACTACAGCCAGGTGGCCAAGTCCTATATTCTCTTTTTTAATACTGGAGAGAAACTTGTTCTGTCATCAACAGAGTCAGCAGGAAGGAGCCACGAGGCCATTGCAGCACCAAGTAACTTCAAAGAGGGGAATTTTCTGGCTATTTGTAGTGTTGTGGACAGACCCTAGGGACTCCTGCTGCCCAGAAGAGACACTGAGGGCCTCTAAAGCTCTTGCAGGCCAGTTCTGGGGTAGTGCTTGGTTCATCTGCTCTGCAGTGCTGTGCTGTGATCATGTGGAGGATGTGCAGGAAACATGGGTGAAGTACTGCTTGTCATTTGGTCCCAGAGTCAGTGCCAGATCAAACTCAGACACTGCTTTGCTTACCTCAGCATGATATCATTCCCTTAACTAAGCTCTGGCAGTTGTATAAAAGTGGACCTGAAACAACTCCTTTTGCTCACAACTTTAACCAAATGAGCTTCATCAGAGAGGTGCTACTGCTACCATTTTTCTCTCTTTAAACACCATATACATGCAATATTCAAGACAATAAAAGTAGCTATTTTTTAAAAGTGCTTGCATTCTCCTCTATTGTATTATCCTGAAAGACAAGCTGCCTGAATGTGGTTCCTTTTTGTGTGCATTGATCTGTTAGGTAGTCCTCTTATATCCCATCTCACCTTCCAACAGTCAGCTGAATCTTCATAGCACTGTTTGTTCTCTTAGCAAGATTCTGTCAGCGTTTGTCCTCCACCCTAAATAAATTGAAATTGAAACAGTTTGAACAAGGAATTTGATAGATTAAGGTTTTACTCACTTGCTGCACTTCCTACCAACTGCATTTATATATATATTTATATATCTATATAGATATATACTTATCTATCTATATTCTACATATATGGGGAGAATGGGAGATAAACAAGTCATTTTAAAAACAGAACATTGCTAGTTTAATGTATTCTTATGTAGTTTTGCTGTGGTCGCTAACAACTGCTTTTCAAAGTGCATGATATGATATATTCCCAACAAAGGAGCTGGGGATATTGTTCTGGTGTTGAGAGGAGAATGTTTATTAACAAGTAATATCCCAGCAGCCACACTTACTGTAACAATCCCATGTATACAGTTGACAATGGCCCACCTGTATAAACAATGTGCCTCCATCATACAGATATTCTGAGACTAGCAATTATGCCATTTTTGTCATTGCAGCAATGCGCACTTCAGAAACATTTCTGGGCACAGGAAACTTGCTGCTTTGCTTAAGGCAAAACCAAGCTAGGTTGTCCTCAGCCTTCCTGTCCTCTCCTGCTTGCTTTGCTTCCTTTCCTCCATCCCTATTACCAGTTGAATAGTTCATATTTTACAAAGAGGTTCTTCAAAAATATCTAAGCAAAAATTAAAATCTGCTCTCTTTATAATATTTAACCCCACAGGACAGCCCATTTTTAATGTCTGAAGTCACCATGGCAGGCCAATCAACACTCTGTAACACCGATTTTCAAAACAGTCAATAAATAGTTTACATGTCTTCTGCAATGTATCTTGCCTCCATTCCTCCACTCTGTACTGTATCAGTTCCTCTTTTTGGAGACATGATCTGTCTACTTAGGTTAAACACTTGGTGATGAACAGAAAAGAATGAGTGTTTTTAAAGCAAGGCAATCCTAGTCAGATTTGACTCGCAGTGGCGTAGCTGTATGTCTTAGGCTACAACACTAAAACGCGGTGCTTGTCCCTATATTCTTCCAGTAAAAAGAATTCTGAGCTCAAATATCTGGCATTTTATAGGGATGCTTCAGGGCCACAGCCTCAGGGGTGTAGTCCTAGCCAACGCACTGAGTTTTCTAAACAAGACAAAATCCCAGTCCTGAAGTATGACACAGCTTCTCAAGTCTGAACGACCTGAGCACATGGAATGAAAATGTTGAGGGGTTTAAGCTCCTACTGTAATGAGACTTGCAGGATTGATAAACCTGGCTGGCAGTAGGACTGGAGCTTGCCATTTTCCATTTCAGTGATTACCCACGAGAGGGCAATGTCATCCTGACATTCAATACTTCAGCAGCAGAAAACATCCTGCATGTTGCCACCTCCACTGAAATCTCCATACTCTGCTGACTTGCTCTCATCAGTAACTGGAACACCATTTACTGTCAAAGGTACTGAAACATCAGTAACTGGGAGGCCATTCACTGGCAATGGTAAGGTAAGCCCAAAAGTTATCTGTTATTACAGTAGCCCCAAACTTGTGTGCTCTGCTGCAGTATTTTAATTTACTTTCTAAATATAAGAGGAAAGCAGCTGCAGACTTTAGTGCTGGCCTGCTGTTCTTAAGTAACACTATTATTAAGCAGATGAAAAGAACATGAGCCCAATGTAAATTTGCAACTGGTGGGGGACTTTCAGAGGAAGAGATTGAGGAGAGGAAGATGGGAATTACTCTTCAGTGTCCCAGCAAGTCATCAGTGCGTTGGTACACACTTACGTAAATTGCCCTGTAAACCAGCCTTGGGTTTTGTTGATCTGCTATAAGAGCTCCTCATACAAAATAGCAACAACTTATGTTTCCTTATTTGAGCCCAGGGTGGGTCAGTCATTCCTAGCCCCTCCAGGATGTGTACCTGCCTCTTTAAAGATTGCAGTCTTTACATCTGGTTTTTGTTCTCTTTGCCTTTACAAGCAGAGAGGACAAGCTAGCAACCTCATCCATCCATACTTGTTGTTTTGCCATCTGGCATGTCAGCAGTACAACGACAATATTGCAACATCCAACTCCTCCACATCATTGTCCCTTCATCACAGCAGCAGCAAAGGTAAATGGTATTATAGAAGAGACACCTCAGCAGAAATCCATGGCAGGGTCACATCCCTGCATCTCACAGGATGCACTTTATATCTTTGAGCCTACATGAATCAAGTGAGTCTGTATCACATCCAGGGCTAGGTATTGAGGGCTTCCTGGCTCCAGGCCTTCTGTCTTGACACAGCTGGAAAGGAAACTGTAGAAATATCCAGATGGTGAGCCTTCAGTATTGCAACTGGTGAAGCTCACACAATATTTTGCTTTCCTCAGAACATGCATGCTGCAAGTTTAAAAACTCTAACATAAAGGGAAAAAAAAAAAGCACTGCAGTTTGAGTTACAGCATTCTAACTATTCTAGTTGAGTGACACTTTTCTTAATAGCCAAAAAAGCTCTCCAAAACAGAGAAAATTCTACATTGGAATAATTTATTATTCTCTGAGATATTTTTGGAATTTGGGGATTCAGCAATCGGGAAAGTTCAAATGGCTGATGGTTTTTTTTCCAACATTTGAAAATGTTCCCAGCAGATACATTTTTTGCATTCCTTGAAGCCTTCTGCCATTGGTGGTAATGTTCATTCAGTGCAGTCTTGGCTGGTGTGACTCATTATTCATGTGTTGCAGTGGTGATGCTCTCTCAAGCATTCAATTACACTTGCAGAAATGTGATGAAAATAAACTCTGTTGCCTGACTATGAACAATACATTGTGGTCTTTTTTGACTGCTTTGTGGTTTCTACTGCCTGAACATCCATATACATCTACACAAAGCCTCTTCTGCTACCTGAATGGTGTGAAAGGATTAGAAGTAGGCCATAAAGCTCCATGCAGTTCATGTCACAATTGCCATATTGTTCCCCTCTTATTTTAGCTAGAGATTCTCTGTTAATTTCATTCTACAGTGTGGTAAAAGTGCTTGAACATATTTACAGAGCTATTTTTTCTCCTTTTTTTTTTGTTTTTGTTTTTGGGTTTTTTTTGTTTGTTTGTTTGTTTTTGTTTTTGAGTGTTATGCTTATCAAAAAATGCAAAGGTCATTTTGTTGCCCTTACATGCAGCTTATCAGTTTCATATTTTTTCTAGGTACAGCCTTAATGAAGTAACAGTTAAATGCAGACAATTGCTCTAACTGAACACGTTAAATGTGGGAGAGAATGCTCTCTCGGCACCTTGTTGCTACCTATGGAGTACAGCCAGATTGAGACAGGCAGCGATCTGATAACTGGGCTGAGCTGAACTGGGCTGCCTGGCACAGGGGTCTGCAGCAGCAGGGTACCTGTGTTATAACTGCCATCCTGTGTTCACTGGTCTTCATTTCTTGCACATGGAATAAGCTTAATGGGAATGAATAAGAAGCACCTCTCAAAGTTTTTTTTGTCCGACTAAAATAAATCCTGTCTCTTACATGACTTAACTAACTTACTGCCTCTTGCAGTCTTGAAGCTTTAACTGTGAAGTGCATCTTTGGGGAAAAAAGAAAGTTGTTTTCCCAGAGCCTGTGCACTAATTTTGGAGAATTTGGCTTAGAGATTTGGCATGTGTGACATGTTGCAAATAGATTTTCTTTTGTTCCTAGGGGGTTCTGTTTTCTAAAATGGTAGATTGCATTGCCAGTGACACAAAACTATAGAGCATGACACGTGATTATAAGATCCTCTTTGCTAGATTCGTAAAGTCATATTACTGTAAAATATTTAAACAAGACCATTGTCTAGTCCAAACAGTGACATTGTCGTGTTGTTGAATGTTTTTTAAGCCTCTGTCATTGTTGTAGTCATAGGCTACCCAGATATGTTTTGAAACAGAACCCTTTGAAATAAACACTAAATTCACTTTGGAAAATGATGCAGTTTGAAATCAAGTAGTTTGTTTTGGTTTTTTGTTTGTTTGTTTGTTTTTTATTTTGTTGTTTTGTTTTGTTTTGTTTTGTTTTTAAATTAGATCCTGTAATCATTAACCTCTCTGTGGCTGGGAAAGAAATCCAGCCACAGCCAAAGAAAGATAAATGTCAGTCACTATTATTTGCACTCAGCTGATATAAACTGACATGGTTTCATTTTGTCTTTCACGGATTTCAGCAGCGGAATTCAAATGGGCACTTTATTCTGTTCTTTGAGCAGAGCACAATACTGACCTGGGATACAGTTGGCTTGCAAATAATGATTTGAAAAGGTATATATATATATATGTATATATCTGTAAAAGAATAAATTATGTCCCATCAAAACGGCAAATGCATCTGATAAAAGGTCTGCAAATGTAGTACTATTGTTATAGTTCCATGGCCCTGAAGTCTTTTAATTTTATTTCTGTTTCTTTTAAGTACATTAGTATTTGTCTGAGGGTATGAAACAGAAAACCTATGCATAGAAAGACAGAACAGAAGTTTTGTTTCTTTAACACATTTGCAATAAAAAATACGAGAGGTCTGTACAACAGATCATTCAGCCTAAAATGAGAAACTGCTGGTTGTTACTGGTGCAATGGTCCCTACAAATGCTACCAAGTGTCATCGCTGAAAAACAACATACTGAAGGATTAAACCCTTGTGATAGTGTCATAACTCATTATTTCCCTATCATGAGAAGTAAGAGACATGTCTGTTCCTTGCAAAATCGCAGTCCTACCTGTCTTCTAATTATTGTACCACCATCTCCTAGAGAACCATTGAAAGTTCCATCTCATTTTTCTTACCCACTTCCTCTCTAAGTGGTTACCTCTGGAGTGAGGCAAAAGACATATGGTAGTGTCCTCCTGCTTTGCTGAGAGCTGGGACTGTGCAAGTCATAATATTCACTTTCTGCTGAGTGTCCAAGATAGAAGAGGTGGAAGCTGTACTCCTCAAAATGACCAGCCACAGCACAATACTGGACAAAAGTGGGTTGAACACAAGAGATAATGCTTACAAGTGTAAATTAAAAAGCAATTTCCAATGCCTTGTTCTACAGACAGTAACAAGGAGTTTTTTGGTCAACACAGGTATAGCCTTCTGCCATTTTCTGCCAGATGTTTCATTTGGTGGCTTGGCCCCTCTGAGTTTCCACTGTTTTCTGGAGGCTGGTTTGAATTACTAGCATAGACTATTCCTCTTCTGCTTTCTACCTGGTGAAAGCTCCTTCTGGAGAACTTTAGCAGAGCAATTTTCCTGCAGAGAGATCAGGACTGGACACGTGAAAGGTGAGAGCAGACATCAGCCTCCTGGGGCAGGGTCCTGAGCGAAAGAAGGCCAAGCAGCATCAGTCATGGTAAAGGAGCTCTGGTCTTCAGGGGTTCTTGGTGAGGACATTGACACAGTAAATGCACACAAGCCTGCGTTCAATGCCCCCTGATCCTGCAAGGTGTAGAACAATTCTTGAGAAATATTGATGTGTGGGAGAGGACACTTTTTTGTTGTGTGCTTCATATGCCAGGTGGACAATTTTTAGGGTGAGCTGAGGAATAGCTAAATACTACCCTGCAGTGGTGATGTGTTTCTCTGGTTCTTGGGACTCTTATGGTGCTCCACCAGTGGACAAGAATTGCAATGGAGCTGGGCAGAGATGGGGAGCAGAGCTGAACCCCAAACCAAGCTCTGAAGCATGCAGCCACTCTGTTAGGTGGCTGTAGCAGGGCAGTAACATCAGCATGTGTGATAATGAGGGCAAGCACTCTCTCTGGCCTGCAAGCAGAAAATACCATGTGGCCACCCATCATGGGGGCTTAGGTATGCTGCAATTTTTTCCCTTGGAGGAGTATTCCCTAGTCAGCCGTAGCCACTCTCTGTGGTCCCAACACTTCTGAAATGGGATTTCCTTGTTGCAAAGTAGAGAGATGGCTCTACACTCTCCTCTTGCCCCTTGGTTTCTGCAGGAGGTGCAAACTGCGATGGAGTAGGTGGTGCTGAGGGTTGCTTATGGCAGGAGTGATACTAACACCTCTCCTTCCCTTCTGCTTTCATTGATGCAGATGACCAGGTGCAGGTCACTGCACCCTTGACTGCCGTCCACACCAGTGAATCCAGCCCACAGCAATAACAGAATTTGTGTTTACCCTGCTCAATGATTTATCTGCTCCACAGTGAGGTGGCAAGGGGGCTGACCTTCTCCTGCAGCTGATTTGAAACTTCAGTAGCTGTCTTCAAATATCTGTGTGTGTGTCCCATGGAAAAAGTTCCCAGTGGATCTCATGATATCTTAGGATCTGTCAGATCTTACATGTATAGAATCAGTATAAATAAGTAAACTGAACTCCTCCATACTTTGCAAGGAGGCGGAAGTATCCATTGGGTAGCTGTAATGAAGCTTGCATCGCTCTTACCCAAACTGCCTACATTGTGAGTGGAAAACTAAGTTAACCAGTCATCACAGTGCTTCCAACAGGGAGAAAGGGCATGTCAGACCTGATGTCTATCTAGTTTAGGTGGTTGCCATTGTGCTGATTTCAGGAATCACAAGAACCCCACCAAAGGTATCTGAGGGACCACCTGTCTTACAGAAGTGCTACCTGGCTCAGAGGAAGATGGGACTGGGACTTAGCATTCCTTCAATTAATGAGGATACCATTGGCGTTTTTTATATCTGCACCAGTGTGTTACAGCACAGAGGTAAACACACATTTAGATTTAAAAGATGCAGAACAAAGAAGTTATTTCCCTTTGCACAGCAGTGATATTGCTAATGAAATTTTTTTTTCAACTGTGCTACAATAATAGATTTGTCATTTCTGAGGCTTCTGTCAGTAGCTAGTTGTTGTTGATGTGACCTTTGAGATGAATGGATGACCTGCAAAGAGGCATAAAATCCATAAAGAATAAGCCTGCAAGGACATGATAATTTCACAATGACTCATGGCTGTTATATCTTTTGGTATTCCTGTTGTCTTTCTCTTTCCTGCCTTGTCTAAATCTGAACACAGTATTTTTCTTTTCCTCCTCTGCTACCCGCTCCCTTTCCACCTCTCTCCCTACTCCCATAATGGTGCCCAGAGTCATTCAGTTACCTTTTTCACAAAGAATTCTAGTATCAGTGTCTTTTCAGAGAAAACAAACATAAAAACCTCCCAACCAAATCAACTAAACAAAAAGACCCAATTCCCTTTCCCCCCCTCCCCCCAAAAAAAACTAAACCAAAACTCAAACCCGAAATTCTCTAATTTAATACACGAACCCACAGTTAGCTCTAAGGTGATGTAAAAAGAACAGTGTCAAGTAATCAGTCCTGTTCATGCTGGAGAGCTAAATGGACAATAACAGAGGAGCCTGATTTCTCTAGGTAATGAAAGATTATACAGACCTCAC
Organism: Limosa lapponica baueri; assembly: GCA_002844005.1. Classification (NCBI taxonomy): domain Eukaryota; kingdom Metazoa; phylum Chordata; class Aves; order Charadriiformes; family Scolopacidae; genus Limosa; species Limosa lapponica. Next base: position 43,261 of record KZ507702.1, read on the forward strand.
AGTCATACTCGCGATCCCAGTGGTTTGTTTCTATTCATTGGATCAGCAGCACTCCCTATGCACTTATAGCACCAACCTTTTCACTATTAATTACCTGACTTTTGTTCAAAACCATTTTATTTGCTTGTTCTTTTCTGAATCCCAACAAAGAGAACTGATCACCCTCTAAAAGAGAAATCTGCAGCTCAAATCAAGTGCAGAGTCTGTAGTTACACTTCCTTTTTCTCCCTCTACTTGACCAGAGGGTGCAGAGCTCTTTTCCCTTTCTGGGAAGTCTGTTTGAGCAACTATTTCTCTCCATGGTTGCCATCTCCGCTTCCCGTATTCCTGCTCCAGCTTTCTACAGCCAGTCCCTCCCTGGTAAAGGCAGTCTGGTCTGCACTGTGGGAGATGGTGCGAAGCTGCTTCTTCCTTGCTCCAGGCTAGGCACCCCTTGGTATTGCTATAGGAGAAAAAGTGTGTAAGATGTTAATTCTTGCTGGTTTTTTAAGGAAGAATGAAATAATTATTTCATTTGTGATGCTTGATATTGGAAGCATTCCTTTCTTGTCAGTGAATTTTTATCATATGCTAATATTACATGTGGCACATTTTTTTCCACAGCCAGATGGAAAGATGTAGACCATACTTCCAAGGGTTTTACTCCGGCTAAAAGAAATGTGGCATATATGTCAAGCCACAGACTATAGGAATGCTCAAGTCTTGTGGTAAAATCAGAGTCAGAGGAGTGGCAGCGTTTTAATTTTGAATGTATGTTATCTCAATATCTATGTAAGGATAAGAAATACAGAAAGAGCTATTGCAAAGAACAGAGCAGTTCATGTAGTAAATTGTCTTATATTCTGGGTGCGAAACAGCATGCAAAATGGCAGCTGTTGTTTGCAAGAGTTGAGGCATTCCTGGATAAGTGGTATCTCCAGGACACTGCGTCTACCATACAAAGTGTGATTCAATCATTTTCTTCATACTGTGATTCCTGAGACAGACAGCTTTCAGTGATGACAGAACAATGAGAGCAGCTGGACTGTCCATGCCTTTGTTGAATGACCAGGTGAGAGGGGTCTCAAAGTGTCCTGAAGATCTAAACTTTTATGACTCAGCTCTGAGCAAAAGAGCTTAAGCTGAAACACACAGTCCTTGAGAATTCAGGGAATTCTGAGAAAAATAAAAGTCATGACCAAACCCATGCAAGCTGTAGTGACTTTCAAGAATTGTTGGCAGCCCTAAGTATAAGGTTTGTGTACAAATAGCTCAGGTCACGTTTTGGAAGACTCACAATAGGGAAATCATCTTATTTCCAATATCTCTGTGTTGGTTTTAGCATTGTACAATATGTTCCATGCTTAGACAATTCTTCTGAAAGCAGATATAAATTTAACATGAAAATAACATTTCACGTGGTATATTTGGCTCTCAGAGTACACATTTAAAAAAGAAAGTCAGTAAGACAATAGAGACTAAGGGCTTTGCACAGATCACACAGTGAATCAGTGATTCAGCTAATATAAGATCATGGAATCTCATTCTTTCCCTTTTTTACCCCAACCATTACATCCTCCTGCCAGTACAAACAGTCTGTATAACTTGGTAAGAAGGTTAAAAAGTCAGGTCAAGTTCATTTTAAATTGCTTGAACCACTTGCAGAATGTAAATTCTATGATCAAGTTTATATTTTACCATGAATCTTCAAATGTTTCAGTACTGACACAAAAACTGATTGCGGAGCAAGCTACAGCTGCATGGCCAACAGTGCAGGCAGATCTTCTAATCTTCTGCTGGAACCTCAGAAGTGATTTACTATCTCCACATAACAGATGTGCTTCATTCTCATTAGAAAAGTTAAACCCAAGTGGCTACACCAGAATTAGCTAACACACAGCCCTGCTAAACAGGGCTTGTTGGGGTATGTATGAATAAAACTACTTAATGAGCTATTAAGAATGATGAAGAAACACTCGTGATGTTTCTGCAATTTAGCATAATAATGAAGCAATACTCTGGAAGGAAAATAAAGGGGTATAGGGCTTGCCGTGCTCTGAGTGGGAGGAATAGTTGCACCATGTGCAAGCATTTTGTATCAATACAGTGTTCAGAGCAGCTATGGCAGGATGGCATTGACTTTAGTGTACACTAGCTCCCCCAGGCATAATCCAGCTCCAGATAAGCTTGTTGCAAAGATAAGAACTAAATGCCTTAATTTCTGTCCTTATTATTTACATTGTACTTTCTTTCAGCTGGAAAACATGGAAATTCATATTAAGAAGTAGTCTCTGCCATCAAGTTCGCAATATGAACAACCAAGACAGGTAAACAACTGGAAAAGGGAGTCTGCTTGGTTCTGTATTACTTCTGAGGACTGAAGGCGAAAAGACTGTCTATGCTCTCTTCTTAGTTAAGGATCAAGCCTGCATTCATGCTCCAAGTCCCATCTGTGCTCACTAACTCTTCACTAGTTCCTCAGGGTGAAGCTCCAAATAGGAGAGCTACAGCAAAAGACAAGTCTGGTTTAGAATCAGGTCTCTGCTCATAAAAACTGTGTGGATGCAGTGAATCTAAACCCTTTGATCACAGTCACTGAAAGCTGCCTAGCCAGTTGAAGGTGGTTAAACAAGCAAAGGCACTTTGGCACTTACTTGGCCGAGTGTGGCACTCAGAGCTGGATCACCCCTGTTTGCCACCTGCTTGCTCCTTGTGATGCCTGCTGTTCTACAGCAGCTACGTGTCAGAAAAAGGCATCCCTCAGAGGCTTGCACATCTCTGCAGGCATGTGCAGAGCTGCCTACGCCTGCAGAGCTGAGCAGCTGGGCGGACATCTCTTCCTGTGGACCTGCATGGTGGCCCTGCTGCTCTTCTTTGCAGGAACCAGGCTGAATGCTTCTCCCAGCACTCTGCTCCAGGCCACCGAGGATAGGAGGAGAGAGGCCATGACAGCCTGAATGGGATTTTGGGTTATCTCTTTGTGTCTGGAGGGGTGGAAGGCAGACACCAGCATAGGGGCATGTGTTGTAAAACACCCTGGGTGTCAGCTGCTGCTGCAAGGAACGTATAAGAGATAATGCTGAGTATTCATTTTATACAAAACTGTTTTTTTTCTGTAAGGCATTAGGTGTCAAGACAAGACCGTAGGTTCTCTTGCTCAGTAAGTGACCTAAGGTCAAAGATAGGTCTCTGTCTTTTCCCCCCATCCCCTTCCCCTGATACCATAAAGCATAAACAATTTTTTTTTTCCCTTCAAAAGAGCTTCAACAGGAGACATTAAAACTCTCTTGCCTGGCTGACCTTTCTGTCCTCAAGTAAGTTAGCCTAACCTGAGTTTCCTCTTCCTCTTTGCTACATTTCTTATACACAAAGAGCAATCTTATAACCCTGTCCCTACCTCAGCCTGGATGGCCTTTTAGATTTTGAAAGTAGGATCGTAAAAAAACCAAGCAGCTCTCAAAATGGCAATGAGCAGGAAGAATCCCATAAAATTTCAGCATAAGCAAAATGAAGCCAATTTGATATGTAAATTAGAGTGGCAGTTTACACTCCTACCCCTCTCCCTTCCCCTCTTGGGGAGCCCTGGGAGAGGGAAAGCTAATCTCATTTTCCTTTTCTGTCCTTCCCCTGCCTCTGCATAGGCATATTATTTTGCATTGCACAGCTAGAATGATAACCCTCTTCCCTCTCCCTCAGGCCTGGTCCAAACCCCATCATAAGTAAGAGAATGAATAGATACTTTTGTGTCTGACATAGTGAGTCTGTGTCAGCAAATGCTGGTCTCCGGCAAGAACGGCAAGAGATGCTGTGACATCAGGAACAAATCTTAAAACACTTCTGAGAAAATCAGACTGCTGATTTATGACTGGTTTATAGTTAAGGCTTTGATTTTGTTGTTCCAAAGTATTTTTTATTTCTGCAAAAAATTCCATCATCTCCAAGCAGCAGGACTGTTTCTTACTAATATCATTAAAAATAATCACGGCATTTAAATCTGCAGTTAGTCCCTAGTAAAACACGCTAAATAAACTAATGAGGAGATTGGAATTTTCCACCATTGCAAACAACAAGGCACTTTTCTGACAGACAGCTTGTTTCACATCCAGAACCTAACTCAAACATTACCAAAAAAGAACAGTGAAGGAGCAGGGTAGCATTAGGCGTGAGAGAGCACTCCTGCTGCTGGAAACATTGTTCTTTTAATTTTCTACTATGATAGTAAATAGCCAGAAATACAAAGTGCCATGCAGCAACTGAGGAAGAGAGACTGAATTAACTAGTGTTTCAAGCAGGTACTAACTTGCTGAAACTCCAATGAGTCATTTGTACTAGAAGTTAAAAGGTTGTTGTGGCATGAAAAATACATAAACTTGCCTCAATGTGTTGCTATAGCACACACACTACTTGAAATGATTTATTTTGACCTTGGTGTAATCAAGAAGTAGTCAAGAAGAAATCCTGGTAGAGTTACATCAGACCAACAGTGTTTGTACAAAGGAACCCTCAAACATTTTTTTTCTTTAAAAAGAAACCCACCCTAACTTTTCATAAAGTCTGAATTAAAACAAAAACAACAAACATGGCAGCAATGTACAAAATATACAACCATCTGAGTAGCTAAGGCTGAGTCAATGGAGAAAAAGGCAGACTGGATAAGTTTGTGGGTAGGGCAGATTTATCCAGCCGTATTTCAGAGCAGGACCTGGCGCTCAGCAACAAGCTGCAAAATGCTGCTTACAAGGATGAGGAAAGACTGCACAGGAAGCAATGCAGCTTAATGTGCTGGGACTTACAGGTGCTAAATTAAACCAGGGAGCAGATGTTTAAGCAGACATAAACTAACCATGAGGTTACCCATTTCAGCGGCTATCACTGCATATCTCAGCTTTATGTGGTGACAGGAAACCACAAAGGAATGAAATCAGAGGTAAAACAGGTCAGTAATTTGCATGCTTGTCTGGGAGTTAGTCATTGCAGGATATTTCTGGGCAAACCACGTGTGCCTGGGCCTCACAGGAAAATAATATTTTCTTATCTCACCTCAATTCTGTAAGATTAATATATGCAATATCCAGTAGCCGTAGCAAGAGGGGTGATGAAAATACCAGGATTAACTCCCAGAAAATGCTCAGATACCTGAAAAAAGGTGTCTAAATAAAGTTAAAACCATCCTGCAAATAATTTTATACCACATGGAAAGTCCCAAACCTGGTATGCTTTGCTGTACCAGAAACCTTCCTTTGGCAAGATGTTATCTCTCTTAAAAAAAATAAATAATAGCTCTCAGCCATTATCAGGCTAAAGCACTTGCAGGTGCTCTGCACAGGACATGAATAAAATAAAATCATAACCAGAACCACTCTTTATCCTCTCTCTCAAACAAGCTCTCTTCAGTTTTCTGCTGCAATTTCTGACTCCCCTTCCCAATGCTGTGCATCCCTGGCACTTCCACTCCCTTCCAAATCACAACTCCTGACGTTTCATACAATTACTTTGCTTGTGTTGCCTGCCTCTCTGTCTCCCAAACCTGCATGGTTTGAACTGCTGTGGTTTTGATGGTGGGAGACCACCTGCACTGCTATATATCTACTTTTTCTCTGTGAGAACAAGCATTTAATGAGATGACTACTGCAGTCCTTTCCTGTGCAGTTCTTACCCTCAGTGATATGATGTTTGGAGGGTTGTCTAAAACCTCCATCATGGCATTTCCCAACAGCTTCTGGTTTGTTTGCTAGATTAGGCCTATGGCCAGTGGGGCAATGAAGAAGTAAAACTTAGCAGCTTCTACTATTTCATTATGTTGAGTGCAAAATTACTTTGTAGCCGAAAGCAAAAAACTTCATTTAGCAAGCCAGCCTATTACAGTAGAAGATTACAAAAATACATTCTGAAAAGAAACTGGGAAAGAATGGTATAAACAATAACACAGGAATATGTTCAATATTTAACTCTACTGCTGCCTCAAAGTCCATGCTACAGAGAGAAAAAAAAGGCAGTCAGGCAACCCAAGGGTGAGTTGGGACAGCCCTTGAGAATGGCATGGAGGCCTTCTTGGGGAGCCAACAGCAAGCCTGTGCATGTCAGCAGTAGGAGAGGGAGATGGCACTGCAGAAACATTCCTTGGTTTGCCTTTTGTTTTCATTCCTCCCTCATCAAGATGTGGAGAAACTTCTATCCTTGCAAGGGAGCTACAGCTCCTCTAGTCCATTTCCTCCTCGGTATTCTGCAAAGTGTGAGGTCCCCAGGGATGATTAAGCTGATGTATTCAAGAAAACAAAGAAATGAAATTACTGTAAATTCATAGTAACCTCAGCTAAACCATTGGAGAATACCAGTGTGACCATGGGCTGGACTTTACTGAGACCAGTACATATGCTCCAGAGCAGCACCATTCTTCTGAGATGTCATATATTTTTAGGTAACAATGAGGACCAGAGAATGAGTATATCCTTTTCAAAGCTGGAAGATAGAGTTGATCATTTGCTAAGGGGCTTCATCGGTGGTAAGTGACGTCAGTGGCAAATCAAAGAATCGTCAACTTCTAGCATTCTGGGGAAACGGGAGAGAGAAGGGGGAGGATGATGGGAAGAGAAGCATAAACCAACACAGTCTGAATTGATGCAGCTTGATAAATATGTCAAGTTTATGAAAATGACAGATTCTAAACACTGGCTTTTTGTGTCACAGTTAAAATAAGTTTCGGGACAGCACTGAGACATTCGTTGCTGTGAACAGTTCCTGACTTAGCCTTTATGAAGATATGAATAGGCCTGATTAGTCTTTCAGTTACATGCTTAGACATGAGGACAATCTCACTGAATTCAGGACACTAGTTATGTGCAGTTGGAAGTTGAGACCTGTATCATATGCACTGTGCTTATGAAACATAGGATTAAGTCAGATACCCAGATTTCTCTCTGTTTTCAGCTACAAGCAATTTTTGTCCATATTTCTGAGTCACACTTTGAATTAAAAAACGTAGCTTTGTTCACAAAGAAGGAAAGTGTATTTTTTCCATTTTGCATTATCTCTATGGCATGTGCCAGATTATTAATGACTCTATTAGATACTAAGCAGAATAATCATCAATGAAAGTCTTACAAAATGTTTTTTACATTGCAAGAGTAATTTTTATACACCCCTATTCAGAGGGGGGAGGAAGATGTTAACCCTGTCCATTCATGGTGCTGAGAAATGCAAAGGAGAGAAATAATCAATGTATACATGGATCTAAACCAGCTTGAAAGTAGTAGTTTTTCCTGGTAGCGTCACAAAGCTCATATGTTGTTCAGCATATAATCATCTAACTGATGAACCCATAATATTGTCTTGGTAGTTTTGATAAAGGATACCCAGGAGCATCTTTCATTGCAACTGAAGTGATAGTTCCAGTGGACAGATTGCATAGTTTCATATGGAGGGAGAGGGAGTGTTAAAAACAAAGATAGATCTTCATTTGGCCTTAGGGGGAGATTTATTTTAGCAGACTGTTTAGCTGAAGTCAACCGAAATATTTCATTGGAGTCTGCATTGAATATTTTGTTATATCAGATGATTATGTGTTTCATCCTTTTGTATCAATTTTGATCATGAATGGTACTTGCTACTGCTTTTCCCAGAGGACACAAATATCATTTTTGATTAAATTGGTGGTTTAACTTTGCCAGTGATTAGCAGAGTTATCAGTATCAATACAAATGGGTAATTTATTTTCATTAGTATTTTGCAAAAGCCTACTAAGCAAATGCAACACTAATTGGGAAAAAAAAGAAAAAGCAAATATTATCATTTTAACCCAGTACATCAAAAGATAAGCCAGCAGTAGATAAATATACAACTTAATGTTTTGACAGGACTATGCATCTGTTTCCCATTAAGTTTGCTTGAGACCAGCAAGGAATTAAGGTTTCCCGTGATTTAATTTGAAGAGCAATTTGGATTTCCTGTGCCACAGCTGGAGGCATTATTGGTATGGGACCAGAAAGGCCCTAACTGTCCTACGAGGTTCATATTTCACAAAGAATAATACCCACAGAAATTCAAACAGGATGTCAAGAAGTGTTACATGGGGGCTCTCAGTGCTCTCCAGTGTTTCTAATATAAATTCACAGGGCAAAACAATATTAAACTGTAAGTTTCATTCTGTCTTCTTGCTACACACAAAGGAACCAACTTGGAAAAGGTAATAAGCTAATGAATGCTGCTCGGTGCATCACCACAGTGTATTTCTGTACAGTGGAGAAGCTAAAACTCCCCATCGGATTTCTAGAAAATGACATTATTGACCCAAGTAGCTGAGACTGTTTCCCGAGAAGGGAACAGACTCTGGACAGACAGTGGCCAAGCTCTGGTTAGGCATGTTTTGCAGAAAGGGCTGAACGCATCACCTGCAAAAGCAAGGTCTTGTAATTTTTCTCAGGCTGTGTACATAGAAGTGGAAGCTCACAGAAGTGGAAGTTGAAGCTCTTAGTTGTTTAAACCATGGCCTTGGTTCCTATAACTAACGTAATGCCAATGGCATATTTGCATGAATAATTAAACATTATTTGGGAGATAATGGCCGTCTGTCACCTCCTTTTAATGGGTTTTTTACAAAGTATGTTTCCTTGTTGTCAATTTTGAATAAGGAAGGGAATTTCTCTGAGGCATTCAAATTGTTAAGATGTTAATGTATCAAGTACCACTCTGGCTCTTTTCTTTGGGTAAAATCCCAGTCCCACTGGAATCAGCTCTGGATTTTGCCATTGGTCTCGGTACAGCTGGCATTTTTACCCCTTAGGCTCCCTGATGTCTAAGAGAGGTCTGGAGAGGCAAGTGGAGAAACTGGTATTCTTAACACCTCCTCTGTTCAGGTAAATATGATTTTGTGCATTCTTGCATACAGACAGATCTGTGTCTAAGATACTCACCACTTAATTTTCCTCCTACCCAGACAAATCCATAAGACACTGAGTTTTAACTCAGCTGCCCTCAGTCAAAAGGGGCAATGCTTGTTATTATTTGCAGTTTACTTCCTTTCATCTGCTGTTTTTCTTAAGAACTTGTAAAAACTATTTTCAAATTCAGTAACTGACAGTTTTGCAGAAAAAAATTTACACTGTTTCTTTGACAGTGTAATTTGCCTTTATTGCTATTTCTTCTGGCTATGGTTGAACAGTACTGGCATTTGTAAGATCATAGCATTACTGGATATTTAAGGAAGCATCAAATCATGCTGTTGCTTTATGGTCCAGAAAAGGAAATTAGCCTGAAAAATAATGAAAAACTATTTGCCTAATTGTGCCTGCAGTGCTTAGTTCTGCATAATGAGTAGAAAACATAAAAGGGCTTAACTTAGGCTATGATGATGCAAAAGTTATGATTTTTTGGAAATTTCACAGATTTTTTCTGGGTTTTTGTTGTTGATGTTGTTGTGTTTATTAAATGACTTTGTATCCAGAATTTTTTAGATGTCTGAATTTTTTAGATGAAAGCCAAAAGAGTTTCAGCAGGGAGTCTCATCTCACTTCTCATGTTTTGGAGGCCCTGTTTATCTCAAAAAACAAGAGAGCAGACAAACATGATACACTGAAATGTTAAACTTGGTTTTGTTTAGAAGCTACATATGGATGCTAAACAATAAAAGGCTATTCTTGGAAAGTACATTTTCTAGTGCTTTTTTTCTACTATTGGCTCTTTTGATGCATGAGAATTTCATTTTTCACATTAAGATTCTGCAGTTTTACTGATCCCACAACTAAGACATCATACAATTTATTACTCTATATTTGTAGCCGATATGTGACATATCTGTCATCTCATTCCACCTAAATATTCTCTCAACACTGCAGCAACATTGTCTAATAAAAACGTGTTTCATGATGAACAGAATTTCTGTGCAGTCTCCATGATTTTTTACTAAAATTGAGGCACATGCTTAGAAATTCCTAGTCAGGCAGCTGAAAATTGATCTTTGATATTCAGTAATAAGTGATAATTATTCATATAGAGACGGAATTTCATTGTTGCATATTGAGTGTAGCAATCTTGAACCACAATTGATGACTTCTGTCATAGAGTATGGAAAATTGTATAAAGGGGTTTATTAATGGTTAATAGCTATTGTATCACATATGATTTTCATATAGCAAGATAAAACAGGCTTTTTTTTTCCCAGCAGACATTGTATTCCATTGTAAAGGCCTTAAGGATCTCTTACAAGCAGTATTAGTGCAATGTCATCCCTGACTGGAGCACAAAACAATTCTGTAGGTAACAAGAGAAGATCCTCCATTATGATATAACCTCCTGGTCCCAGAAGGATGTAGCAGTGTCAAGATGGAACATGACTTAATTTCTGTATAAAATTCTCCGGATTCAGTTCAAGATGCTTTCGTAATTAAATGCTGAAACAGCAGCTAGAAGTGTCATCTCACCTACTTTGATCATATTGCCCCAACAGTCCGAAAGTTTGTAATATTTCTTGCAGTTGGTACATTCTACAGTTGAAATGTGTGGAAAATCTCAACAACTCACTTTGTGGCAATAACATTTGACCATTCAAAATTTGAGCTCTTTTGGAACAGAAGAACTTTTTTTTGTTTTTTTTGGCTGGTACTAGAATGCATTTTTTTGACATCTCCATAAAGTCCTGACCATGCCAGCTTCTGAGGACTTTACTGGGGATACCGAACATCTGTTGCTGTCCATGGAAACCTTGGCTTTGTGCACTTTGTGTGACCCAAGAGCCATAAGGATAATGTTTACACAATGTTTTTTATATGTGTTAGTACATATTTTCTGAGAAGTTGTAGTGGCTCATCCGTGTCCAGCCTGTACTTTGGAGAAGTAGTCTGTACGTGCCTTACTTCAGTCAAACCTTTTGCTTTCCTGGATTTTTTTCCAAGGTTTTCATATGTTAAAATAGTGTTTTCCCTTACTAAATAAAAAAAAGATTTATTTAGTTGTTTTTTACTTACTAAATGAAGGATTGAAAGGAGAATGGCCAATACCTAAATGTACATTCAATAACTAATGTGGAAAATGCTTTTTTTTAAAGTCCCTAATGTATTCCCATAGCTGTGCCACAATTCTGAGAAATTCTGGCAGCTGAGCTCAAGAAATTCAACACTTATCCATTACTACAGTCTATCTTTCATTAAGAAAAGAATGATCTCTGACCAAGAGAGGTCAACAAACAGCCTCACGTGGACTTTGGTGTACTGTGGATTAATCCCATGAGATTTATATGGAGAAGCAGATGCTAGATTTTGTCTCACTTAATTGTAAACATTTTATATATTGGCATCTATGAAGTCACACCAGTTGGGGAAAACAACATGACTTTCAGCACTACTTTAATGTCTGCTTGAAGATGGGAGGAATCAAGACCAATGACGCCCTATGTTCCTCTGTACAAAGGGGAGCTCTGTCCTTGATGGATGCAGACATCTTCAATTTAGACATTTCTATTTAGTCAGAAGAATCCATTCAGAAAGATCAATTTTTCCTGTTCCCTACAAGTTCCCTTTGTTTAAAATATCTCCTGTCAAAGATGAAGCATTTCTCAAAATCATTTATGGTACAGAAATTAACACTGTAAGTATGATGGTTATGCTGATGCATGTTGGTGCTATCCACAGTATGACAGTAGGCACTGACACCATAGCTCAGTGTGGAGTAGATGGTATGTATGAAGGGCCGTAAGTCTGCTCACTGGTTCCCCACACTGTAGGACTGGTAGGAGACTCTTTGGCCCCATTGCTCTAAACTCCATCACACTCCGTGTAGACCATCCAGCTCTTGTATGATGTAAGATGCCACTCAGATATGTGACTGACAAGTTCTGGGTCCTTTAAGAATCACAAAATAGAATTTTAATTTGTGAAAACAACTGAGAATAGTTGCTATTCTAGTTTTTAGGTTGAGACTGTTTAAAGGGTAATTTTTCTGATTATTTTAACAGTAAAAAAAAGACTAAATTTTTTAATTAGCACTTTAACTTGCACGTCCCAAAGAGGGGAAGATCGTATGATGTGGTATCAGCTATTTGCCAAAAATGGCCAATTAGGTTTTTTTCTTGCTTGTGTCCACCATGGTCCTGTCCTGTCTTTAGAGTTGGGCCTTAAGAGCAAAGACGCAAAACCACTTTGTTTTATGTAACCCATGATATTATTTATGTCAAAGAAAAAGATAAGTCATATCAGAGTTCAAAAAATCAATGGTTTTAACACCCAGCTTAATGATGCTGTGATTTAGAGTTTCTGAAGAGTATGGGTTTAGGGAGAAAAGATTAGCAGCCTTGAAATTCACAAGCAGACAGTGGTTTTAAAAACCTGTGTTATCTGTGCATGTATGACAACCATGAGTATTTTCCATCAGAAATTAAAATACGTATTTTTAAAAAGGGAAATAGTCACAAGATTCGATATAATTAATAAATTATTACAAATTTGTCAGAAGTATGGAAAAAATGAAATGCAGTACATGGAAAGGCACCTTGTGGGGCTTTAAATGCAATTTTAAATGGAGCTTGCAACTCTTATCTCTCATTCACTCACGTAGTGGCAGGAACACTCATTCAGCAGCAAGAAAACTGGACTGCAAACACTCCTCAGCCACAGGGATTTACATTAATCTTTTTCAACTCCTAAGAAAATGAATGCTATAATTAGCAGATTGTGCACCAACTGAGCCCATGCTTGACATTGGAACATTGTGCTGCCAAGAGCACAAATGTTGGAACCGAAAAGCAAGCAAGGCTTGTAGCATAATGTTATTGCACTTCACTAGGGGGAACAAAATTACATGTATGAATCTGTGAACCATCAGATGTTGGACACGCCTATTGTTTCTGTTAGGAGCTGTAACATATGCAAGTTATTTCATTCCTTTCTCTCCATTTCTGAAAGTACGTACAATCCCACACTCTGCAATTAATTGAAATTCCATACTCTTCACAGTTATTTATATGCTTTAACAAAATCCAGACTTGTATTTCAGGAAAACAGAAAGCTGAGAGAAAAGATTTTAGGAATCCAAGAGAATTCCAGCAATTAAAATTAATGTTTCAAGCACCATAATGGCATATTCAGAAAGGAGGGGCAAAAAAAGTTTGTATAGTGGATGATCTCTTCTACACTTCTTTGTGTAAAACAAAATGTCCTCACAACACAACCACGACAGTAAAAAATGTAAGGCCATGTTGCAGACAGCTTAAGATTTGTCTAATTAAACCAATGCGGTAGTTAGAGGAAAAATAAAAAAATGTGTGAAAAAACAAATGATTTTCTTTTCCGCAGGTACTTAAAAAAAGGTGACAGTGTTATTACGAACTAAAAGTAACTGCAAGAAATTAAAACTGGTTTTTAATTGCTTTCAGACTATTTCATAAACTGTTGTAAACTCCTGCAAAACAAACTCCACATTATGGGTGGCATATGCTTTATGAACATTAATGGTCTAAAAGTTACGTGTCAAACTTTTTCTCTGTAGTGATGGAAAGAGGCAATCATTCTGGAAACATAGTTCATCTTATCCAAAAAATATAGCTCTAGGATAGACAAGTAATTGTCCTTTGAAGGCTCTTGTCACTCTCCATTGACCATAGAATAAGTTGAGGCTGTCACCCAACTGTTGAAGCCTAAAATTGAGAAACTCTGTTTTTGTCCTGGCACAACAGTGTTTTAAAGTGATGACTGCTGAATACTGTCATTTTGGTGACAGTTGTTAGAATTCTTCCAAACAGATGACTACAGGGAGTTGAGGCAATTGATTTCTTTGGGGTTAAACCAAGACCCAGCAGAGAAGTGGATTTGGAAAGGACAGAAATAAACTTTTTATATATTCAGAAAATATAATCAGGTCTTTTTAAAGTAATTGAGGTAACACTATAACTACTGAGCTATAAAACTGTCTGAAAGTGAGACCATAGGTATTTTTGTTATGCTTGATTTTGGCATCGTTTTAATGAATAATCTCTGCCATTATTTCTAACCTAGAATATGATTCACCAATTTGAGATCATTACAAACTCTGCAAGCTTTATTAGACACTTGAGTTCATTGACAAGCAATAGACAGCCTCCTGCCTATGAGGCAAAGTGGCCCTGAGTTTTCATTTGAAATAACACATGAATGTGATTAAATATCCATTGGAAATAACCAAGTAATGATAATCAATACAGTTCTGATTTATATTAAGTGAGTGGGAGAAATATAAAAATAAAGAAGTTAGAAAAAATGTGGTAACAGTGGCATTGGACAGCACTGGGAGTGTTTTCTGGGAGACTTTCCAAAGAAATAAGACATTGGTGACTTGTCAACACGAGGATAATCCACTACCACACAAGAAGTATTGGCTTCTGTGACTGGTTTTGGTTGATGTCATTGCATTTAAGAAGTCATATAAATTGGGGTGTCTTTTATATGCTTAGATCCCATGCCAAGAGAACCAGCAGTATTGGACTTTCAGGCCTAGAAAATCAAATCCCAATTATTAAAAAAAAAATGCCATCAGATACAGGCTGAGAGAGTTGGGATTTTTCAGCCTGGAGAAGAGAACGCTCCGGGGAGACCTTACAGCAGCCTTCCAGTACCTGAAAGGGGCCTACAGGATAGATGGGGAGGGACTCTTTATCAGGGAGTGTAGTGATAGGACGAGGGCTAATGGTTTTAAACTGAAAGAGGGGAGATTTAGATTAGATACTAGGAAGAAATTCTTTACTGTGAGGGTGGTGACACAATGGAACAGGTTCCCCAGAGAGCTTGTGGATGCCCAGTCCCTGGAAGTGTTCAAGACCAGGCTGGATGGGGCTTTGAGCAACCTGTTCTAGTGGGAGGTGTCCCTGCCCATGGCAGGGGGTTGGAACTAGATGATCTTTAAGGTCCCTTCCAACCTGAACCATTCTATGATTCTATTATTCTATGCTTGACCATGTCCAGGCCTTCCAAAACAGTTGTCAGACACATTTGCAATAGGGTGACTAAAATGACATATAATACAGGATTACGTGGTGATTGCTTGCTTATCCTCACCTAGGGCAACATGACAAGGAATTCCGCATTTAGAACACATCTTTGCAAAAATCTGCAAAAGCATCAGAAACATAATGAAATTTACTGGGGCAATGAAAGATGCTTAGTAGCTGATGGAGTTGCTTTTTAACAGAACCTGGTTAAGTAAACGATTTTAATCTCCATTTCTTTCCAGACTGATTTTTCTGTCTACAGATACAATACCTGTTCGGAAGTGAGGAAGTGCAAATAACTGGTGTTTGGCACTTCTGTTAGTACGCAGCAGACAAACACACATGAAATCATATGAATTAATACCTGTACCTCACAGATCTATTTTGGAAATAAATCTTTCTCTTCCACATATGGAACACAGTAGCACAAGTTTCCCACCAGCTGGAATGCTGTCTCTTTTATGGCATACCGACCCTTCAACGTAGTTCATCTTATTCAAAAAATGCAAGAGAATTTAAGTGATCTTTTCCTACAGGGACAGATTTTGTCATGAAGTTTGTAATTTGAGTTTAAGATCAGCCATAATAGATTGTTCTTGCTAGTTTTAGCTATGTTATTCTCCAGCGTACTCCATCTCAACCAATGACTTTGGAACAGTAAAGGAAATAGTGTACAGTACAGTACAGGAAAACAGCAGTAGCTGTGAGTAACAGCTAACATAAACCCACTGAACCCACTCACAGCAGTAGCTGTGAGTAACAGCTAACATAAACCCACTGAAATCCACTGGTATAAAGCCACCACAGAGCAGACAACTCCCAGAAAAGTAATGCCAAGGAACTGTGTTTATTGTAGGCTTATCAGTTATCAATTTCAAGGTTAATTTTTATAATTCAGTAAAATATAGGTTCATGGGGATATGAATGTACCTAGAAACAGACATGAACAAGGAAAAGCCTTGTTGCCCAAAAAGCTTGATGCCCGAAGACGTATTTGAGTAAGGCTCTAATGTATTGCTCAGCCTCAGTCAGAATGATCAGTGTTTAAACAGTAATTTTTTTTTTTTAATTGAAAGGCTTAATTGGCAAGTCAAACATCTGTATGATGAGTGAGCCAGAAGGTCAAAACAGACTTCTTCTAGTGAATACAAAAAAATACTAATGCTTTTTTATCAGTACAATTGTCTTACTTTAAGGATAAAGCACCATGTCACCATTAATGTGGGGTTTTTTTTAGTAGGGAATGTTTGTGATAGGTTGCTGTTAAAATTAGGGTGATGACCCGCTTGTGTTCACCTACCTTCTGTCCCATCTAACGTGTTTATTGAATATCACATTTCTTTTTCCTCCTGACACTTTTAAATTTATCTCTGTAACTGTCCTGCCATCAGATCAATACCCCCTTCTTTTCCAAATAAGAGATATTTGTCCAGGCATATATTGGACAACTTCTGGGTGTTCATTTCATTTGTGAAAGCAGAAGCCATTAAGGAAAATCACAGAATCACAGTGTTGTAGGGGTTGGAAGTAACCTTCGGAGATCATCTAGTCCAACCCCCCTGCCAAAGCAGGTCCACCTAGAGCAGGCAGGACGGGAATGCAGGAATGTGGGTAGCATTAATATTACCATTCTCAACATTTGTCTTGTCAAACATCCTATATTGGCTAGGTAACAGAAGAAAAAAAAGCAAGTTTTGGGAATAAGTTCATAGTATTGATTTGCAGATTATTAAGTAAAATTTGGCAGTCTCTGTTACTAAAGAGATAAGTACAAATGTTCCCTCTCAATTTAAAACCTGACTTCTACTGGGTTGCTCATGGGTGATATTGCATGGATAACTAAAATTACTGACAAACTTGACAGTAAAATGACACTAGTCTCTGGTTTTACCTGGCTTTATCAGTCAAGATGGAAGGGAAGGAATCAACATGTCTGTAATCTGGAAACAGAAAATCAGTGTCTTGTTCTGCATAGTGCAGAGACGTCCTGCTGGCAGCAGCAGCACAAAATGTTCCCTCTTATTTTCGAGTTTGCTGTTCCCAGAGAGCTGTCACTCTCCCCAAATTTTTAATTTTGTCAGTCTCCCTGAATGTTTAACCTTCCTCTAACATGCGAAACATACCAGTATATTTCTGGATGGCATGACTGAAATATTTGCCTATGTGTTTTTAGCACAAAGCTTTGAGATAATGGGACAATTAAGGCATCTTTCTATGAATCCATGGTAGCACATCTGGAGGTCAGTCTGCACTTGTACTGAAGGCTACACCAATAAATACAGATGTGTGTTATTTGGTTATGTGAAAAAGAAACTAAAAGACAGCTAGCAAATGATGCTAGTTATACTGTCTGCTTGTGTGATGCTGACTATGCCCAGAAATATAGTTAGACTCAGAGGTTATCTGCTTTCTTACATGGACCTCTACCTTTGATTGCTCTATCTGCCGATAGTGATCTTTTTCTGTTCTTCAATACGAAAGGGACAAATGAAATTTAATATCTGAGAGCACCAGCGAAACTGGGGATTTTAAAGAGAGAGAATTTGTTAAGCAGTGAGAAGAGGTCCTACAGACTCTCCTCTCTGTGAGTCTGTTCCTGCATGAGAGATTTTCATAGAACTAGTAGTAGCACAAGCAAAACTTGTATTATATTTTCTCTATAAAAAGAAAAATGCCAAATAGTATAATTCACAGTCCAGCACTCTAGGTACAATAAAAGTACAGAAAAGACCACACAGTAAGTGCTTCTACTGAGATCATGTTAAAGTATACAAGGCAATTAAAAGCCTTACTAGGCCAAATGTTTTCTAATGATAACAGGAGCAAATTCAGACTGCAGATGGAAAACAAACAAAATGAGTCAAATGTGAGAAATGGGAGAACTCATTTAAGAATATCTTCCTGCTTGTGCAACAACAGATCCATTAATACAATGCAAAATGAAAGCAGGGGTGGGGGGAGGGATATACAGCTATATTGGTGTCTAAAATAAGTGCTTTGAATAAGGCCATGGAGGCACGCATCTCTCCACTGACTGCATAGGACACTTGGCTTCATCTCTGAACCTGGCTAAAGCAGCTGGTGTGTACGTATATATCCCCACCAGCTTTCACAAATTCTGCGTTCTTAGGCTGTTTTTTCACTTGTATGTCACAGTATTCCCTACATTTTTAGAATATCTTTTAATATCCTTGGAGGACAGATGATACAAAGATGCAAAGGGTATTTAATTACAGCAATTCACAAGTCGTTATTCAGGTTTACTTAGTAATTCTGGTAGTACTTAACACACAGTATTACTGCTGAAATTTACATTATCAGCCCTAAAGTTCAACAGTTGCTTTCAGCTGGTGACAGTACACATCCAGCTCAGATGAAAAGAGAGCTAATGTATGCATTAGGAAACTAAGAATTTGTTCACCTGATTATCCCTAGATTATGTTACATTAGTCAGATTTCTTTACATCATTGAACACACAAACTGAACGCTGACCCAAGCATTCAGTTTGGTGTTTCAGACATTCACCTAGTCTGGAACACGGAAGTAGAACTGCAACATTTTCATGAGCTTACCAGAAAATTCAGATGTTGGTTTGAATGTAAATGCACAAGAGTTGTTACAATCAAAAGTATGAAAAATGTTTACCCTGGATTTACCAAACTAATAAAGCATTAAGAATTAAAAAGATTCCATTTTCAACATTTCTTAAAAAAGATTCAGTTCACTTCGACAAGTACCTATGAAGGGTCAATTTTTTTTAACAGAAGCTGTACGTTTAGGAGTTATCCATACACAATTTTGCTAGGCAAATTATATAATGATACATAGCAATATATATATGCATACATATGTACAAATGTCAGTGAAAAAACTGCAGAACTAATAGCTGATATACATACATCCAAGAGGAAATCTAGGGAATGAGTCTGGACAATGAGAAAAACCAAAAAGCTGTTAGATTAGAGAAGCAAAGGGGTGGGGTTGGGGGGTTGTTCATTTGTTTTCTCCTGAACAAAAGAATGATTGACATTTATATATGGTCTAGAATCAAATTTAAAAAATGGCCTAGAGAGATTACAGGAGTTCCTGGGACTCGTCCCTCTAAAAAGAGCTTGGAAACTGCCTTTATTGTGGTACTTTTGTACCTTAGCTCCCAGATGAAATAAGTTGAAGGAAAAAGAAAACATCCAAGAAGAGCCATTTCACAGTTTTCTTCTTGACTAGACAAAAGACAAGTTCCCTATAGGTCAAACAGATGCCACTGGGGAGATTTCTGGGTGAGAAACTGCTGTGTTTACTCAGCTTGAAAATGACCTCCCTCCTGTCTATCTCTAGTCCATTGTGCAATCAGCCAGCTCAAAGAAGGAAGTGAACTGGAGGACCTCTTCATGCCAGATTACATTTAGTGCCCACATAAAAACCCATATGGGATGGTTGTGTGTAAGAGAACCTACTGGCAGCAGAAACATGTCATAGTCTTTCATGCTTTGGTAATCTGTCAATTAAGAGACTTAGATTTCAGTTTTTGCTAAAAATGAAGACAAAAATCAGTGTTTATTTATTTTCATAAAGCCCACCAGATAATTAGATGATCGTTTTTATCTCTAGATAACAAGGAGGGAAGCAATCAGAATTAATGTGATTGAGCTGCTTGGAAACAATTAATTACATTAAGCTTTTGATATGAAATTTCATAGCTGTACTGACCAGACAGAATTTTGGAGGTCTAATCCTCCAAAGCTTTCAAGTCACAGAATCACAGAATCACAGAATCTTCATGGTTGGAAAAGACCTCTGAGATCACCGAGTCCAACTATACACACACAAAAGACCCCCACAGTCTCGGCCACTAAAACATGCCCTGAAGTGCCACATCTACATGCTTCTTAAATACCTCCAGGGATGGTGACTCAACCACCTCCCTGGGCAGGCTGTTCCAGTGCCTGACCACTCTCTCAGTAAAGTAATTCTTCCTAATATCTAATCTAAA
>KZ507702.1:64011-76856 GCA_002844005.1 Limosa lapponica baueri
GTCCACAGCCTTCCCTGCATCAAGAAGGCGGGTCACATGGTCATAGAATGAGATCAGGTTGGTTAAGCAGGACCTCCCTTTCATAAACCCGTGCTGGCTGGCCCTGATCCCTTTGCTGCCCTGTATTTGCTATGTGAGCTCACTCAAGATGATCCTCTCGATGATCTTTCCTGGTACTGAGGTCAGGCTGACAGTCTTGTAGTTCCCTGGATTCTCCTTCTGGCCTTTTTTGTAGATGGGTGTCACGTTAGCCACCCTCCAGTCACCTGGTACCTCCCCTGTTGACCAGGATTGTTGATAGATAATGGAGAGAGGCTTGGTGAGCTCTCCTGCCAGCTCCCTGAGTACTCTTGGGTGAATCCCGTCCAGCCCCACAGACTTATGTATGTCTAGGTGCATAAGCAGATCATTAACTACTTCCTCCTGGATTATGGGGGGGTTGTTCTGCTCACCATCCTTATCTTCCAGCTCAGGAGGCTGAACACCCTGGGGGTAGGTGGTCTGACTATTGAAGACAGAGGCAAAGAAGGCATTAAGCATCTCAGCCTTCTCCTTGTCTTTGGTTGCAAAGTTCCCCCCATCATCCAGTAAGGGATGGACATTCTCTGTCACTCTCTTTTTGTTGATGTATTTATAAAAACATTTTTTATTGTCCCTTATGTTAGTGGCCAAGTTGAGCTCCAGCTGGGCTTTTGCCTTCCTAATTTTTTCTCTGTATAACCTAACAAGATGTCTGTACTCCTCCTGAGTTGCCTGTCCCTTCTTCCAAAGGTGGTAAACCCTCCTTTTTTTCCTAAGTCCCATCAAAAGCTGCTTGTTCATCCAGGCCGACCATTTCCCCTCTCTTTAATCTTACTACACATGGGTACAGCCCGCTCCTGGGCCTTTAAGATTTCCTTCTTGAAGAGTGTCCAGCCTTCCTGGACCCCTTTGCCCTTCAAGACTATCTCCTAAGGGATTCTCTCTAAACAGGCTAAAGTCTGCCCTCTGGAACTCCAGGGTGCAGGTTTTGCTAACCCCCCTCCTTACATCACTAAGGCATACGTGCCCTCCAAATAATTTGCACTACCAGTTCATCTGCATGGGTATGAGTAATGCTGACAGCATTAGCAAGAGGTAGCTGTCAGCTCTAACCAGTGTTTCAAAGACTGGACTGATTAGAGATGCTCAGAGCAAAAAGGCTTTGTCTAACTTCAGTAAGCAACTGGAGGTGAAGGTGGGCTGGTCAATGTGAGCTTCCAGAGGAGTCAGACTCAACCAACTAAATCAGAGGAAAAGATTACTGTTTAGCCTTCTTTTACCAGTCGGGGCAATTCAGCTCATTCTCATGCAACTCATGTAACTCATAGGAAATAGAAACAAACTGTCCATGCTGAGTCTTGTATTAGCATAGATGTCATGCTCTGGATTTTATTTTCACAGGGAGAGTAACCAAGATACATCATAAGTGTGCCAGAAAAATTTGTATGTGCCATTACACTTGAAAGAAAGTCTAATATTTGAGACTTTATTGCTTCGAAAACGAAATGATAAATATTGAGTAAAATGGAATGCCCGCATGGGGGAGTTATTGCAGAACAGTTAGCCAGCATCTCTGTCAAAGCAAGTACTCCTAGCCTCTGGAAAGAATGATTGAGCTGAAAGTAGAGTTGACAATAGTATGAAACTGAATAGTATTATTTTCTGTAAGGAAATTACTGAGCACCTCCCATTTATATCTTCTTCTTATGTTAGATTTGTCTAGTTCATTATATTTTTCCACATAGGTAAATAGTAGTACCAAATATACAATGTAGAATAAAACAATGAATGTCCAAAAAATGCCCAAATGTGCCCATGAAAACTATTTCATTCATATTGAAAAAATCATCGTATTTAAAAAGTTATGTGCACCCAGGTATGGGTATTAGCTTCTGATCAAGCAAGAATTTTGAAAAGACCTTAGTACCATCTAGTATTGTTATAATTTCAGACAACATAAACTGGAACTGACATGTAGCTGAAAGGAACTTCACAGAGTTTGCTATGAACACAACGGAGCTGGCTGTAGCTGTTCAAACAGCTCTCTTTATATCCAAGAGTCAGAAACATGCATGCACTCATCTGCTAGGGCACTTTGAATGCCCCAGGCAAAATAGTGATTCAATAGTTATCATGTGTCCTCAACGCAAAATCCAAATCATGTCATATTCAGTGGTTAATCTCAAACAGTAATAAAGATACATGGAAAGAAAATGCATAACAGAAATAGATTTTACTTTTTTAAGCATCACTGTGGCAAGAAAGAGAAGCCTCATAACTGTGAAGAACCAGAAGAAAAGCAGGCCACAGAACAGTTCTTGTACAACTAGTATATGTCAGTGAGATACAAACAAACCCCTGGGGAACTGAGTCATTTGGCATGAACAACTTGACAAAAGAAGAATTTCAGGCACCCAATGCATTTTGGGTATTATAAATACAATTCATTTTAGCATTTATGTGATATTCTACAGATGGATAAGATTTTTTTTGTCCCTGCCAAGAGATAAATTTACAGTTTAGTGTGATCTGAAAGAGAACAAGCAAATGAATATCATCATGAGACTGGAAAGGCATGTCAATGGGTAAACGATGTCTTCGGAAGTGAAAGTGAAGTTTTATTTTGAGCATTTAATATTAACACTTATGAGACTTACTAAGTAAGCAAATGAGCACTTGTACTCCAAAGTGACAAAACTACCCTGACAGATAAATCACAGACTTCCCTGATGCTACTAATAGTCGCTGTGTGCTGAGTACAGTCTTGTTGTTGCTGAACAGTCAAAACAAATATTTATAAATCATAAAAATGTGTATTACTACTAGGTGGCAAGACTATGGTTTCATTCATTTGCTTAAATGTATGAGGTCTTTGCACTCCGAAAAACTCATGAAGCAGCCTACTGTATTAATCTAATAAAAATTCAGCTGATTGCTCAAAAGATTTGCATTAGTCCTTTCCTCAATATAAGTCAGGAATGAGTCTTCAGCAAGAAAAGAGAAGAAAGCTGTTAGATTCTTTGACAGAATTACCCAGAGTATAAAAGGAGATTATTCAGGTAATGCAACTTTTCTATGAAGATGGCAAACCTTGTGTTGAAGAATTGATCACTGATGCTTCCAAATTATGTTTTCAAACAGTCTCAAAGAAAACTTATACCAATACAAGGCCTGAGGGCAGAAGACGTTTCACGGGCACATCAGCTATTCAGTGGTATAACATTACCCAACCAGCCTCTCCCCAGGGGAATCCAGGTATGCGCTTCTGATCCTATTGTTATGGACAGATTTGTCATTCACTTTGGATAGACCAGTGTTCATCTCAGATTGCTCACTGTCTGTTTTATCATAGACGTAATTGAAACAGAGGGTCTATAATGGCATGTCTGGGCAAATGACCCAAAGACAGTTAAAGTCTATGGACAGACTCCTATGGCTTTCACAGGGCTTCAGTACAACTACTGTTGGCTTCATATTTTTCCTTCTTCATATAGATATGATCAAGCTTTCCTATTTCAAGTAACAATTAAAAGAACCAAAACTCTAGATACCTAAACTCTTTGCTATTTTTAACCTAGATTCAAAAGTCTGCCTCAGTTGTCTGTGGAAATTTCTGTTGTTGTAGCTGAGGAATAGAATTAAGATTTAATTCATTTGGGAAAGAAAGAGGGAACACTCTATGGTTGCTAATGAGGTGTTAATATATCATTCTTACTCATATTCCAGCCTAACTCATATTTATTTAAACATGGAAATAGCAAAAGAAGTAATCCAAATAAACCAGCCTTATATTTCCAAGAATGCTGTTTTACTCTATGAGCTATCACACTTTTCAGCTAGAAGTTATGTAAAACCAGGAATAATTTTTCTTTAAAAACAAATGAACACAAGTTCTTTAATGTCGAGTAAGTAAAGATTTTCAAAATAAATCTATCCTGTAGCTAGTGATTGAAAGGGAAGGATTGGACCCATAAGAATTATCAAGTTTAAAGAACATGACTGCATGTCTCTGGCATGCAGTGTCCTTTAATAGAGAACAAGGAAATACAACAGAGTCCTTCCAGAGGTTTGTCTCCGCCTAGAGGATTTCCAAAGATGTCTCCTTGGGTCTGCCACTGGACACTTTGTACTAGACACTGTTCCGAGATCATCAACACTGACCACAGTTTCAGTTTGACTTGGTATCAGGCAAAATGATACTTAACTGGCAGTGAACATCAGCCAATGCATTAGGGATTTTTTTTTCATGGGAAAAATAGTAATAAAAAAACCTCCTGTAATCATTAATATTAAGGTTGCCAGCCAGTAACCCACTGTTGCAATGACACTGCCACTCTCCTGGAAATGTCTAGGAGACTCTTTTCTCTAGCAGAAAGTGATCTCCCAGCTTGCATACTGGAATGTGAAGACATTCTCCAGTATTCTCCTCAGTTAGGCGCTTCAGGGTTAGGCATTGAAGACTGTTCTACTCACTATAGTCTTCTTTTACAGTCAGTAGAAAGAAGCAAGATTTTCTAGAAGGTAGTTCATCTCTTTCTAGGAGAGATGGTTAAAAAAAAGTCATGTAAATCATGTCTTATTTTTCTCATTTAGATACAAAGGTAGCCAGGGTGAGTAGTGCCAGTATTTAAATTTTTTAAAACTTTAATTTCTTTAGTTGAGTAAGATGAACACCATATAAAGTACAGGAGGCAAAAGTCATTAGTGCATTTGGAATATATAGGGTAGTGGGCCATACAGGGGTCATATAGCTAGAGATTTCTGCAGATTAAATCTGCAGAGTCTCTAACATGGTTAAATAGACTGCTCTGGTCTCCAGTGTGAGTCTCAGTAGACCAACATGAAGAAGAGCTGAAGAACTTCACCTTTAACTAATCTTCCTCGTATCAGCATTTGGGCTAACGACCTGTGTCATTTGTGGGCTGTCACATTTCCTTTCTTATCAGAAAGTGCCTGCAAACCCAGTTCACTTGCATATGCACAGATCAGTCCACAGGAATTGCTGATGACTTTCTTCCTCATTTTTTTTAGTGAAAATACAAAGTAGTGAGCAGCTACATGCAGTTTCTTTTCCAGTATGCTTGTCTATGCTGAGAGACTTCTCTCCTCCTCCTTGTAGCCTTTGTAGCCCTTTCTTTGTTTGGCAGTTTCTTTGTGTAATCTTCAACATGCTTCATCTGCTTTCCATTCTCCTGTCTATAGCCTAAGGAAATTACCTCAGCCCAGCTGGGATAAAGAAAGCAGAGGTTCTTCTTTAACCAATGGAACAGCTTAGTAATGATCACATTTCTTCTGAAATAAATGATTGATTGTACAATATTAACCCTCAGGCCAGAAATTAGGGCTGGATAGTGCAAAGAAGGTCCCCTGGAAAAAAGGAAATGCTTTGCGTTCAGTTTAGCAAACAACAAAATATCCAAATATTTATACATCACTTATTATGTTGTTTTTAATATTACTGGAAAGACCTTTACAATGGACAGTAAGTATCAGTTTAGTGAAGTGATCACATAGAATGAATGGGCTAAGAAACAAATACATCTCTTTCATGGCCACTGGGAACTATCAAGAGCACTTAAATGCTGGTATATAATCTCTTTCCTAGGCAAGGAGATTTCAGAGCAAGAGGGGCTGGAATAAACAAACATAAAAAGGACAGTTTTCTTTACCCTGAAGTATTTGTGAAGATTGGCCAATGGTGTCCAAATCCATCATTTAGTGTAGCACTGGTTTGCCAGAAACTAGATCAGTGTGTCTTGTAATCTGTGTCAGGGAGAGGAAAGCTTGAAAAAGAGCTGTTGAATTGTATAGTAAATGACTGTGCAAATAAACATCAATCAGTCAATCTTCAGTCTTTCTGATACTCTCCACAATTAATGATTTAATATTAGTCCTTGATACCTTCTAAAATGTTTTTCTTCTCTTAACTGATTCATGTTGAAAAATAAATGAAAGCAGAGAAAGAGTTTATGTTAAATCTTCTCAGTGTGTTTAAATTTGTTTTAAATGATCCTGGCTTGAAGCTAGAAGAGGAAGTGGTTCAGCTGTGAACTTTTGAAATACGACTCTTGAAAGGAAACTAAACTTCAGAATCATGTTAGAATGATTTTCAGCATGCCAAGTCTTGTCATGTGGAATCAATTTAATGGCCCACATCTCAGAAGGGGGCCAAAGGCAAAGCACTAGTGCAGGCAACTGCTATCTCTGGTAGTTAGATGCAATAAGGGAAAAATCTCAGTGTGAAAGTTGCATGTTCCATGTGATTTTCACTTATTGGCAGGAGTCCAGTGTAACAAAAGCTATGAAATGGTCTGCTTTTAGTTAAATACCTGTAAGTGTATATTTCTAAAAGGCTTGTTTTATTACATTACATTTTATATCTCCACAATCTTCTCGTTGGAATGATACCCTGCTCCTGCCCTCCCTAATATTTAATCCTGAGGACCATTTTTGAGGATTTCTAAGAGTGCAAACAAAGGAGGAATCAGAGCTGAAGGAAACCAGACTGCTGCATGTGTGAGGGAAATGCATGAGAGATGGAGAAAGAGTTTTCCTTGTTGTGCAATTTTCATGATTTGTCAGGATAGAGTAGTCATAGCTTGATTTGTCCTTTGAGGTATGCAACGTATTTGATTTTCATTCAACTGAGGAAGAGGAAGTGCTTCCGGAAAGATGGCCTTGTCATTCCGAAATGCCTGGTGACATCTACAAGAAATAGCCCCAGATTACATGATTTTATGACTAGAGAATCATTACGAATCCACTTTTTTTATCATTCCTCAGTAAGATGCTTCAGCTCCACCAAACGGAATGGAACATTTGTTCATCCTTTTAAAATACAGCTTCAAATGGAGCAGATTGTCAGAGATCAGCTCAATGGTTAGATGATGTTGTTAGATGGATTTCCAACTTTGCTTCTTTTCCAGGAAATTAAAACCTCTACTGTCCAAGAAGATGCCTAAACCACCACACAAACTCCTTAATGTTGTACTACTGCAACAGCTCCAGATGAAAAATTTTATGAGAGGATGCAATTGGGAATGTATTGAGTAACATCGTGCTTACTGAATCCTGTTGGAAGCAGCAGCCTGTCACCAGTTTCTGTCCCTATCCTGACACTCTTCATTATATCCAGGAATCCTCTGAAATGAGATTGATGAAGTTATTTTATAAGATCATCACTAGTATGATCACTAATGAAATGTTACCTTATTGACAGCCAGCAAAAAACCTTCATAATTGGAAGAAACGCACCATGATTTGTAATGTTGATGTCAAGGATCACCATCTGTTCTGCTTATCAAAGAGAAGGCTAAGAAATTATTTGATTTATCCAGAACAATGGCAGTTTCAGGAATCTGATTTCCTAAGCCCTATGGATTCTGTCTGATGCTATGAATTATAAATACTTGCTGCTTGTGCAGTTCATTATTTGGTACTATAGCAAGTCTTGGAAGCCATATAGAACTTAGGTGGCTGCCAGGCAGGTTGGAAACACCTTGAAAGAATGGGAAGTAGAAACCCAGAGAAATTAATTTTCTGCAATAAAATTGCAGGGGAGCAGGAGTTGAAAAAAATAGCATTTCAATGACGATTTGAACAAAAAAAAAAGACAACCTGTGGTAAAGCCTTTCAAAAACAACCTGCCTAAAAAGTCAGGGAATGGATTTACAAGCACCAAAAATTTGGGAAGGTGTGAAGGTGAAAAGAATTGCTTCTGTAGTCTGAAGAGGGTGTATAATGCAGTGAGATCAACCAAGGAGAAATTAAACTTATTGCAGAGGATAGACCAATTTTAGCTTCATAGTGATTCAGAGGAGAAACTTGAAGATACCGGAAATATCTAGGTGTTTCAGAGGTCCACAGTGAAAACATAGTGAGAATATAAGAGTGGTGAGGACACCTGGAGTGGGAAGTGTAACGTTCCCTTGTTTTCTGTGCCTGAGTTTCTGCATCACTGCAGTTAAGAAGTAAGGAGTCACCATGCATATGAACTGCTATAGACCATGAGTTCGTCTTTAAGTTCAGTCTTGTATGGCTGCAAAGGAAGAACCTCTGAAGTCAGAGTGCCCTGGGAATTCTGACAATGGCACCGTAGGAAAGACTGTATGCATGCCCTGGGATTTCCCAAGGAAACAGAACTGGCTTCAATTGCAGGGGAGTAAAGGCAGCACAACGTGTACAAAACCTGTGCTTAGGAACTGCATTAAAGTGCCAAAGCAGCTAGTAATTTTAAAAGTTTGTTATGTCCCAACAAAGTAGAATATCTCATTGCAGTGAGATGGGAAAACATTGATGTGGTAACTGTGTGGCTGAGTGGAGACCCCAGGTTTCAGGAACAGACCTGGCTTTGGCAGAGCCTTTAGTAGCCAACGGTACTACTAAATCCAGCTTAAAGCTTGGATTTGAAGCTAAACAAGCTCAGCCTAGAAGTAAAGCTCAACATTTTTAATAGAGGATAAATAAAAACATAAGAAGGAAATTTTTCACCTTTACAATTATTGTTAGCAATGTCTTTCTAAAAAAAAAAGTCTTTTTTCTGTTCAGGTGAATATATCTTTAAGTCTAACTTTAGAACTAAAGGGACAAAAATTATAGCTCTGTGATTGCTACTTGATGTTCTGCTTACTGCTAATGCTATGCACAAGTTTTGACAAAATAGTAAGTAAATTTTTCTTTAAAGGCCATCTTTTCTTCTTATTTGATTGACTTGAGCATCTGGAGCGGCATGTTAACAATAGTACTGTGTCTCTTGTAATAGCTACTTGCTCTGCAGGAGCAAATAATTTCTGGTACTAAAGTCACAGGCAAACTTGGTAGGACATGGGATAATAGCATTCATGTCGTTAAAGAGATTGCTGGAGAGGAATGAAAAAAAGGTAAAAATCCCAGTACTATTTTTTTTTCAAAAAGTGAGGAAATTATCACTTTTGGTTAAGAATCTGTTCATCAAAATAGAGTTCAGTTGCTGATAGATACAAACTCAAATGTCTTTATGTGCTAGTGGAGGATGACAGGCTCATGTTTTAAAGATGTTAGTAACAGTTAATTTTTCTAGAATTTGAATGGGTGTTTACATACTTTTTTAACCATTGCTGAAAACTACTTAGGTTAAAACAAACCTATATTGCCATCAAAATTATGAGTTTGTCTCTCTATACCTGTTGTTGATTTCCTGATGAGAAAAGTGGGGATAGCTTGTACCATCTGGCACATTTTAACAAACCTACAAAGATGAAATCTTTATATTTTTATCACCAGGTGGAAATTCATGACTTAGTAGATTAAGCAAGATGCTTACAAGTAATCAAACCATTTATCCCCTAAGCATTTTACACAACCACGTGGCTAGTGCTGGTCTCAGAAGGATATGGAGAACGAGTCACTTGTTGAAAAACAGTAGAGATGGGCTTGCTATGCTGTCAAGTTTGCCCTAACATTGGGCAACCTCAAACGACATTTCCCCATCATCCAGGGAAAAAATGTACATCTAAACCAATAGCTTGATAATGTTGTAATATGCATAATGATGTAATTTTGGAGCCCTGTTATTTTTTGCAAATCTGGGTCTTGGTCACAGATGGCTGAACCCCTGGGTCTGAGGATGCAGTGTATTATGCTGGGAAAGTCAACACTGGAAAATGAACAGCTCAGGGATTTTAAAGCCCTCTACATTAAATGGGCAAGTTTCATTTCCATCAAGTTGTAAACACTCATTGAGCAAAGCAATATGTTCCATCATGCAGTTTTCAAAGCAAAATCCTGACCCAACTGAAGTCCATGGGAGGCCTGCCATGAAGTCACTGCAGATGAGGCTGGGAGTCCTCATTAAAGAAGGGGGACTTGAATCCTTTAGTCCTCATGCAAATTTTCTTTCTTGCTCTGGAAAAATCCACCCAACACTGAGGACTTACCCAGCCTGTAATCTGTAAGTAGGAAGCAGATATTTGCTCATGATTAAAAAAGTTATTGTGCTCTGTGCTTGTGTGTGTGTGTGTGTGCACGTCTGCATGCCTGTGTGATCTGAGAAATTGAAGTAGCAGTTGAAGAGACACTCAATTCATGAATCAGGACTGCCTCAGCCATGGTGAAGCCTGACCTGGAGTGTCTCCTTTTGTCCAGATCATGGAGCTGCTGGCACATGCTGACCTATTTCTGAACAACAGCTGCTTAAAAGTACAATGACAGAGAAACATATTATCAAATGTGAAAGTGTCTAGAGCAGCATTTTTCAGGCTGCAGACTGCAAAACCATGGGGGACTGGAGTCTGCTTTAAAGGGGTCAGTGAAAAGTGACAAAGGAAAGCAAAGCTGCAAATGCTTTACAAGAATTGATGTATGGGAAATTGGTCCATCTTCCCACTGGAAATGTTTCATATATTGGGTTAAGGATCCTGAAAACCACTGAACTAGAAGATAAAAGAAAGAACTAAGGCAAGAAAACAAAGACTAATAACGCATTTCAGAAATAATACAAGCATGACTTTTACTTCTCATACTGTGTGTTAACTTAGAACAGAACAAAAAAATCTAAGTCTTTTTGCATTTGGCAGGACAGCCTCTTCAAAGCGATGCCCATGTGTCACAAGCAGAAGTTGTCCTTTTCTAGACAGATAGGGTTATTATTATGGCGTTTTCTGTGTCCTTCTAAAGAAAACAGCCCAGCAAATGTTTTGGCTCATTTCACATATTATCACAACTGTAATTATATGCATGGTAGCATTGCAAGTAATTATGTTTGGCTCTTTCTTTCTACATGAATATACACAGATCTTCCAGAAAGAGTGCCCTGGTTTTATGCAAGAGTGTAATTTCTTTGTAGGGAATGGAGCTTGTTTCTCCCTTTTGACCTACCTGTTTCATTGCCATCCTTACACAACAGACTGTAGCAATTACTGAGCCTTGAGGCAAGTCTCTTCGATACAGGCAAACACTACAATTTATCTGATGCCTTGGTCTCCTTTGCAACATATATTTTTGGTGATACTGATGTCTTTTTTTTCTTTTATGGTTTATCTTAAAATAAATACAAAGGATATTTGGAATGTCTTGTCTGCCAGGAATTTACAGGCTTTCTAGTAGCCTTGTGAATAAACTGCTCCTTGATGTAATTTACAGGATTCTGTCCTTCTTTTCCTAGGCATACGCAGACAGAAGTAACCTGCAAGCAATATGGGCTATTTCCAGCTCTGTTCCTTAGAAAGTAACCTGTGTTTCTTTCAGAGCCTGAGTCAAAGTCAGACCCTGTTTCCTAAACAGACACTGTGAAAGTTGGGGAAGGACCACACCTCTGTTTTGACTAGAGCACTGTATTTACTGGTGCAGAGGCATTATTTTGTGTTCACAAGAATGCAAATAAAGTTCAGTGGGTGTAGGTGTGTTTTTATAGAGGCCTCTGTACTGCCTCATGCTTGTATTTTCTAGTGGTAAAAATGGAGCAAATACAGCACATCCCACTAGCACCAGTGGCACTCCTACTGATAAGGGAACATGAACACTATGCAAAGGTCCATGAAAAACCATCCACCCAGAGGAACATCACGTTTTAAAGTGCTCAGAAGGTCATAGCAAGATACAGGTTTCTAGATAGGACAGATCCAGGACAATTTTCTTTATGGGTAACCTTAGGGTCTTATTTTGTAGACCCTTCTCATCTTCTGAGATGGGTGACATATATATTAGCATTATTGTACTATGTATGTGTACAACATTAAATAGAACAATAGCAAGCTCTGTAATGTAAACATGAACTGATAGTTGTTGAGTGTTCAGCATTTATTTTAAATGGCCTGTTTGTTCAGACAGATCAAGACCTCAGAGCCAAAACTTTTGGACTCAGATTCAAGAGAGATGGGAGTGAGGAGGATCAAGAATGGACTTCCTATCAGTATTTTATTCCAATCTGGGTCCTTCCAGGCATACAACTCAGATCTTACGTGTCATGCCCTCCCATTTGGGATCGAGACCTTCTGTAGACAGCTCACCAATGTTTTTTCATAACAAGAAAAATTGAATTTGTGTAATTGTCCCTTTAAAAATTCAGTCAAATACGCATGTATTCCTATTTTTATCACACATACTCATTGACAGTATTCATGATTTGTAGAGGAATGAAACTATCTTTAGAAAAGTAACAATGAAAATGACACTTGCTTCATTCTTTTCTTTGTTTCTTCTTTGAGTATGTCCCTTTACTCCCATCTCCTTACTTGAGGGGTATAAACGAGGTTTTAGGGACAATATTACTCGAAAAGAGTGAGTTGGTATTTCATGCAAGGTTGAAATACCATCAGTTTGTTTAAGGTCCTTGATTGCCTGAAGTGCCTGACTTTCAGAACAGTAAGGTGCCTGTCTATCACATAGTAGGCCAAAACCTTGAGCACTGCCTTTCTTCCCAATGAGTCCTTTTGCTATAGGTATAACCACTGAGACAAAATATATATGAAGATCAACATTGCTTTTGAAAAAGTCATTTCTAGAAAGACAGTTGGCTCTGGATGTGTCTAAATTTAAGCCACAGAAGAGGAATCTATATATTGTTTTCACAGAATCACAGAATCACATGGGGTTGGAAGGGACCTCTGGAGATCATCTAGTCCAACCTCCTTGCCAAAGCAGGTCTACCTAGAGCAGGTTGCACAAGAATGTCTCCAGGTGGGTTTTGAATGTCTCCAGAGAAGGAGACTCCACCACCTCCCTGAGCAGCCTATTCCAGTGCTCTGCCACCCTCAAAGTGAAGCCCTCTGCTGTACCCTCTCCAGCAGTTCCCTGTCCTTCTTGAACTGGGGAGCCCAGAACTGGACACAGTACTCTAGATGGGGCCT
>KZ507704.1:9284-35036 GCA_002844005.1 Limosa lapponica baueri
CAAGCTGCCTTTTCCCTACCTTTTTGAGAGAAACGTAGCCTCTCTGTCCTTGTAAGTCTGTGACATATATTTGCAACTTTTACTGGGTTCTTCCAAAAAGTCATGGAGATCTTGACAAAAAGGGAAAGTAGAAAAGGTGGAAAAAAATTACTAAAAAGAAAAAAGGTTCTTAAATCAGGGACCTGTCAATAGCATCATGCAAACTAAATTTAACAGGTAATTTACTGGTGACAGAAAATATAATCCATATAATTTATGCATCTAATATAATCTGTCATTTGTGCTTAAGGAGGAGAACAAGGCAGCATCTAATAAAATGTAGAAGAAAAATGAGTTTGTAGGGTGAGTGACAGAAATGTTCATTACCTCAATTCTTTCCTGTGTTGTTCCTCCCTTTTTCAGGCAGAAATCTTAAGAGTTTGATCCGTATGAAGTACAGAATTATTACTTTAAAGGACTCTTTTTTTTTTTTCCCGTTTTTCCCCCCTTTCTTGTCAAAACTTTAAATTGTTCCAGTTCAACACCAATCAAAGAAGAAACAGAAGATTCCGACTTCATTTCTGTCCACAGAGACCAAAGAGAAAAGAGGCCAAGGGCTGTTTCAGAGGTGAAAGATGTGTAAGTTAATTTGAAATCACCATCAATCTTTCCAGATCACGTCCAGACTATGTATTAGATACACGTAGGTGAGTAAAAGAGGTTACTAGGTTCTGCAGTCTGCACCAGATGAGAGGAAACCCAAATGCTATGGAAGATAACTGTAAATAAGTGGTACTATATTATCATAAAATTAATTTATTCCAGAGTTGCAGCTGGAAATGCAAAACAGGAGTGAAGAAACTGTGGGACGTTGAAAAATACTTAAAGCAAAACCCAAGAGAAATTCTGGACTGAAGTTCCTAGTGTATTTTTCTGTTGCTTTTGTAAATGGCATATGATGATTAGTGATGCCAAAGTCCTAAAGAAGCCCCGGTACAGAGCAACATCCCATCTGTTGTAGTAGCACAAGCTGTGACAGACTTACCACGCTAATCCCAGTGTAGGTCAGAGGTCTTGGTAATCAAGACATTGACTTCAGGGCATTGACTGTAGCCAAGAAGTAGGATGGCTGTAAAAGTATCTACTGTAACTCTTGTTTTGACTAACACATTTCCTGTTGCACTATGGTTTAGGGGTTTTGCTCTCTGTAGACTTTTGGAAGAGGGGGAGAAGGCAGTGTGCAACAGACTTACAAAGCTGGCTTCTGTCGTTAGAGAAGAATTTTGAGCCTGTTAATATGGCTGAGGAAAGATATGACTCCTCCGGTTAAGAGCATCTTAATAACAATATAAAGTAAGAAGCTTCCCTACAGAATTGCATGAAAGGAATTTTCAGAAAAATATAAATCTCGTGTAAAATCCTTCTTGCTGTGACAGGCATTAGTTCCTGTAAAAATGTTTTCTATTTATTACATGTTGGCATTTGGGAGTTCAGAGATACTATAGTACATTGCAGACAATGTGATATTTATGAGATGTGATAAATGCATTTATCCACAGGCATTTTTCTATTAGATTAAGAGGTACTGTTGATTTAAAAATGGAAAAATGTTGTGTTTGCAGAATAGACAATGGAGCAAACAACCTATTACCTCTGGCTTTTTGTTTATTTATATTGTAATCCTGTGATATTCTTTTAAAGCAAAAGGCTAGCTCCCTTGCTAATTATAACTATGGTATTTATCAACAGCTTATAATGAAAACAGCATATTGTCTATAAGCTGGTCTTATAGAGACATGGAAACTCAGAATTTGCGTAGCGGTTTTTAAAACTAATACTTCTAGTTAAGTACTTTTTAAATTTTAAATGCTTCTAACACTCAAATATTTAAGCTTGAATAAGAAGTTCCAACTTTAATCACTTTTAAAGACAAGGATGAAACTGGAGATACTGTGTTTCAGCAAAATTATGGGCATATATATTCCATCATGCAGTTTTATTTCAAATGTTACTTTGGGGGAAGAATTTATTGCTCTAGATTTGCACAATACCTGTTTTCCTGCCACCATAGTCTTTTTGTAGGCTCTTTTAATACGCGTTCCTGTAAAAGTGATTACTCTTGAATTGGTTTCATACTCATCTCATTGGCCATTAATCTTACATTATTATTAAGTGGTAATTTATTTATAACCATGGCATTTAGGATCCTCAGTGGGGTTTAGGGCTGTTCAGTTAAAAAAGCAAGCAACTGCTGCTTCAGAGATGGCAATCCAAATAGGCAGCTTGAGGAGCAAAGGAAAAAAGTAACATGTACAGTGCAATTATCACTACTTGAAGTCTTTCCAACAGAATATTTTCTCACAAGAAAACAGTTTTGCTAATATGGAAACTTTCCACAACTGCGTACCAACTTCAGTAAAATGTAATTGCAAAAGAGAAGTCAAAACGAGTCATTTCAATCAATGTCAAAACATCTCTGTAAGAGAACTTCTAGGGTTTTTCCAAGTGTTTTAATTTTTATACTATGTATTTTAAAATATAATATTGAAACCAAATGTTTCTCTTGACTCAAAATGCCTAATATGTTAGCTCTATAGGAAACTGTGAGTGGCAAATTTAGACAACTGGGATGAAAATTGGTTTCACAATGGAAGTTTTTGGTGGCTTTGGCCATGGCTAAAAAACAGAGTATCTTACACTCTCATACAGGCTGCTCAGGTGTTTGTGCTATTTTGGGGTGAAATTTGCATCTTGGATGTATACAAGGTGAAGGTATTAAAAAAAAAAAAAAGTCAATCAGGAAGAGTGACATATTGCTAAACAGAATAAGGTTGAAAGGATAAAGCAAGGCATGCAGGACAACTAGAATAAAGCTAGAGTGAAAAGATGCAAAGGGTGGCTGGAACAACCAGCGATGGGAGATAAAAAACACGTAGCAAATCTGTCTGACATCAGTGTCAGAAAGCCATCACTTTTTCTGTCTTTAGTCTTTTTATCTCCATTTTGGAGGCTTTCTCGCTCCTAAACCTCAAGTCGGAACATTTTATCATGGTGTTTAATACCATGTACTTAAGGACTTAATATTTTAAAATCACTGAATTCAAAACTAATACTAAACCATGTATTTTGATTTTTAAAGTCTCTGTAAAATGTCTTGCTCTTGACCTAATAAAAAGGATGAGCTCATATCTTGCTGTGTCATCAGGTTAAACCTTTAAACATAGATTGCCAGGTTTGTCACAATCGTTGCCAGTGAACATTTAGTATGTCTGGAATGAATTAAGCATAGGCAACAATAAGATATTAAGCATTGTGAAGGAAAGCCAGGCTAGGTGAAGTCAGAACTCCCCTGTGCCCTTTTCTCCTATGACTGCCAAAGCTGCTCTGTCTGTACTTGCTGTAATCCTTGCCTTTAATGCAATGCTAATCATACCAGCAAGGGAATAGTTCTTACATGGCCAGGTATCTTAGGCACCAAAATGGCTCTAATGTTTCCAGGTTTACTTTAAATCTGAGTTTGGTTATAGATTGTAGAGAAGAATGTGCATTGATACTGTTTCATCAAGATGACTTCTTCAGATCAGGCTTCCTCAGCTTTGATGAAGCTAAATATAGCATAGAAAATGCTAGTAAAAAATGGTTTTTATTTCACAGGTTATATCATCTTTTCTGTGAAGCTCTTTGTTTTGCAAATTATTTTCCATATAATAATTAAAAAAACCCAACCAAACAGGGAAGATTGGGTGTAAAAGGCTACTGTGAAGTTAGTAGCTACTGGATGCATCAGTTGAATTTCCAATTCTTTAAGCTTCTAAAGTGTACTTTGGATTAAAAAATAATATATATGCATTTCCCTAACATTCAGTTGAAATGAGATCACACTCAAGTGGAATCACTTCTGACTGAAAAAGTACACTCTGCTAGTGGAAGTGATGGGGAAATATGAACTGCTGCATAGAGTTTTATCATTGACTGTTGTTGATTCAGCTTAAATACAGCTGCACAAAAGGAACAATTTCACTTCAAGCCTTTCCTGAGAGAAGCACAGCTGAGCGAACCTCTTTAAACAAAATGATCACCAAGGAAAAAAATAAGGATTTTTTTCATTCTTTTTGCTCTCAAATAGCCAATATCAAAGTTAACTCATCCTTTGACTCAAAACCAAATCATGGTCATATATCCAGAACTGTCATTTGGATCTGTTTAAACTTTTATGAGCTGTTTATTCTTCAGTTGTTAGGTTCAGTTCCTTATACTTCTCTGAAAAAATTGCATCATCAGAGAATGATGAAGTGGCAGTAAATGACAGTTGGTCTGCTGCGATTCAGGTCAGGAGCTGCTTCTGACTGGGGCAGGGAGGAAGAATAACGTGGAAAGTCCATGTGAGTAAATGACAATATTTTTTCAGGTGAAGCTTAGCTGACCTATCCTAGGAAAAGTGGCATGTTCTTAAAACAGATCTGATTCAGTCATAAAATCATGTTTCCACTGTCATCTTAAGTCCCATTAGGGTTTAAAATTCAAAAGGAGCAGGTATTGCAAATGTGGGTACAGTTAAGATTTTTTTTATTTTTTTTTTTATGGCTGTTTGGAATTGGAGAGAATAAACTATCCCTTGGGTTAGCATAGAGACCTTTCTCCAAAAGGGCTGGTTACTAAGAGTTTTGGAGAGCAGTTGCCTCAATGATCATAATGTTCAGGAGATTAAAAAACAAATAAAAATAATAGTATCACTGAAAGTGCTAGGGAAGTGAAGCCAAAGGAGTTATGAAAGGCTTGCCTCATGATTGCTCTAATTTTGTAGAAAGTGCTATACCTAATACAAAAGCTGTCTTGTATTCAATTTACATAAAGTGTTTTAATGCCAGACCAAGAGAGTTATAATTTCTGTCCCCTGGAGGATAGTAATCTCGCAACAAAAGAAGTTATAATGGGTAGAAATAGTGGTACTCAGCTAGCAAAAAAAAAAACCCCAACAACCTAAAAAAGCCACCCTTGTTTTGGAAAGATTTTTGTGTCTCGGTGCAGAGAGAAGGTGGCAATTCTTGGTTTGGATTTGCTCTTCTACTTTTCAGAAAGTTTAGGCCCTTTCCCTTGGTTTTACACACCAAACATTTCACGTTTGAGAATTCAGTAATAAAGCAGTGTCTTTAAAATTGTCTTAATGTATCAAGGCTGCGAAGAGAATGAGGTAGCAAAAGATCCCACTTTTTTATAGCTCCTGGTTTTTCTTCACTGTTGCTTTGTAAAGCAAAGCTGCATTTATTCCAGTTTAGAGCAATACATTTTATGGTTGTTATGTGATAGATGACTTCAGGGAGCACAATACATCTTCCTTTCCTGAGGTTTTCTCACGTGTGTATGTATGTCTGTACTTAAAGAGAGAGTGGAATTATCTAAAGGAGTAAAAAAGGAAGTGAAGGGATGAGTAGAGAATGATTCTGTCTTGAAATGAAAGTGAGAGAAGGAGCAATGAAAGAAATGGTAAGTACATAGTAGAATTTACATTCTGGTTTAACAGTAAACCACCCAAATGAGGAAAATCTAGTCTCAGACTCTTCAGCACTCTAGGTAAACATATGTAAACTGCCATTTAAAAGACTCAGTTGTCTTTTGTTGACAATATAATGTCTTCTTTAATTGACAATCACAGTTACACTTAAAAAACCCATTTGAGTACATTTACCTCTCTCGAAATTTGTCACGCTGATAAAACCTATCAAAACAATAGCAGAAATAGTTATATTTAGCACTTAATGTCTAATTATTCCTATAGATTTAAATTGTTTTGTCTAACTGGAAGTAGCAGTGTTTTCTGGCTTGGGTTTTTTTGTTTGCTTTGTTTGTGGTTTGTTGGCAGTTTTTTCCCCTGACAGTCCCCAATGTCCCCTAACAGTACATTTCTACGGCTTTGCTTTGTAAGCAGAATCAAAACATAGTAACACAGAATCCTGAAAGTTCTGTAGCAAAGTGAGATGTGTTTTTCTTTTGATGCTCTTTCTCTTCACATATTTATCATTTCTTGTAAGGAGGCTGTTCCAATGCACTTTTTCTATGCTGTGTGGATTAATGTTTTCTATCAAGGAAAACATTAACAGAAGTATCAAAGCCCTAGACCAGACTGATCTTGCGCCTGAAGAGTACCAGAATTATTACAGGTATAATTTATAATACTGTATGGGTTTTTAGATGTCACTTTTCAGCTCTGCTTGTAACTAGACAACTAGAGCTAAAGGCTTAAATATATAGTAGAGAACACTGAATTTTTATTGAGAGGAAGGTTCAAAATTAATCTTGACTCAAAATTAAAGTTGATGTTGTCTATATGTTAAAGGATAGGCAAACGGGACTGTTGCACTCAAATCAGTGTGAGTATTGATCCAAATGCATAATGAAATCTAAATGATCACTTAAAAAACAAAAAGTATGTGTATGTGGCTTTATTTTTTTTATGTCACACATTGTTACTTCGTTGTTTCTACATTCTTGAAAAAACTGTCCCGGCAATGACAGGTAATGTTTGACAATACTGAAGAACCTAGTAACTGTTCACCTTAAAAATATTGTACTACCTTTGTACTAATTTTGCAGTTCAGATTAGTGACTGCTTGTTTCCACTGTCCTGTTTGTTTACAGA
Source organism: Limosa lapponica baueri (assembly GCA_002844005.1). NCBI lineage: Eukaryota > Metazoa > Chordata > Aves > Charadriiformes > Scolopacidae > Limosa > Limosa lapponica. The sequence continues at coordinate 15,901 of KZ507704.1, forward strand.
TAAAAGGTTCACTTCCTATATCTGCTCTCAATTGGTAAGTCAAGGCTGAAAAGATAATGACAATAAGAAAACTGTAAAGTAGCTTTAAGGGCTAATGTATAGGAACAAATTCTTTGTGACTCTCATAAAAATCAAAAGATTGAGCCAAATGAATTCTGAATTTGCAGTTGCACATTCACTGCTTAGTGCATAGAGGGACATGATAGTCTTTTACATGTAATGGTGTTTCATTAGCTTCCCTATTTATTCAAATTATGCTTTTACTGCTATAGAACTGTTATGTTTATATTTACATTTTATAGTCTTATATTTACTTAAGAGAATAACTTGAAAACATTCCACAGATGTGGTAGCACTGAAAACCTGCCACAATCCAGTGAGAAAGTGCTTAGTTAGTAAATGTCATTTAATCAAAACTGTTCAGACTGTTAGAGGAGGGGAAAAAAAAAAACCTCTTTTACGGTAATTGCATTGAAATAAAGGATATGCTGCTGCTTCTTGACTGGTATGAAATCGGAGAGTCAGTGTTTGTGCTTTCAGTAGCCTTGATGGGAGGGTCAGTGCCTGCAAATGGCTAAGGCCTCTGAAAGAATATTTTGGATGGTACTTAATATTCAATTTCTTATTCTTGTCTAGCATTCCAAGACTTACATGTGCTGTTCTAGTCGTTTTTAAAAGAAACTCTTGAGATACCACACAGATTTGTCTGTCTTTAGTGTGCAGAGTTTGAACTGACTCTTCAGGCTAATGAAAGTGTTAGAGGATGCTGAGATTGCCATTTTAAGATTACTCAAGTTAAAATGTGCTAGTTTGAAACCAGACAGGATAGCCTTAATGCATAGGCACAAGGTCAATTATTGTATTTTTTTCACCAACCTGGGCAAGTCTGTGCACTGCTGAAATCCTACTGGATTTCAGGCTAGTGATTTGGATATAAAGCAGAAGCTTGAACACAGTACATTTAGACTCTCTGTACTTGAGTCAAAGTGCGCAAACTATTTCTATCAGGATGCTAAAATCTCCGGTTTTCTTACTAGAAGAGCTTCTGAGGTCTGGTGTCTGAATCTACCTGCAGGAGGGGTTTGATGGAGACTTTAATGCTGGTTTATGCAGGAGGGAAATGAGCTTTGGGAGCCTTACTGCCTGGCTTTAGAATTATGTTTCTAGTTCCTGGGAGCAATGTGTCTGTGGTCATTTCAGGTCAAGCTGCTGTAATTCCATAAATTGCCTCCTCGGCTCTGTTCCTGCTGCTCAAAGGTGCCTCTTTTCAATCAGTGAGAGGGTTATAGCAATGTATCCTCTATAAGGACACCTGTGTTAGAGCAAGGCGAGTGTAGATCATGCTGCATAATAAAATAATTGTGAAATTAGCCATTTATCTTGCAAGTCTTCCATGTTCTCATTCATAAGGAGGGGGAAATCTGGAAGTATTAATTGATATTTCTAATTAATTGACAACATGTGCAGATAAATTCCAAACTATGAATTTTGGCCAAACTACCCGCTTGGCATGTCAGACTTTTCTGTGTGATTTGTTACTGAGTTCAAAAGGTCTTTGTTTTACATTTTGGCTTGCTGAGTATTTTTAAAGAAAAGTGGAAGTTGAAAAGTGCATTTCCAAAACATATTTTCAAATGAAGTATCATTCTTGCAACTTCAGGGTTCATAAATGTTTTCACACAAACCAATATCTATTACAAAATATTTAAGCAGACATTACAAATGTAAGTATAGAAAGAATTAATTTGCAATACTTTATCATAAAGGCATTTGCAAATTGCTTCCTGCATTACTCCACTACTTGTAGTTACTTGTTCTTTTTCCACTGGAGCAGACTAAAATTCTTCTTTCCAGCTACTTGCTGCTGTTATCTCTTGAAGTGAATTGTGTTCCCCATACAGCATCCACGATCGATGCAAATATGCTTTGATTTTTTCACAAAGCAATTACCCATAAATACCAGAGTTCATTGCCAGGTTAGTACATATTGTACTACTGATTTTTAAATTGGAGGACTCACTTGTAAACACTTTCTTTTTGCATTATCATTTAGTAGTTGAATGATGTGATGCTCCACTATCAGTTTATTTCCAAACACAGTTAAATGCTTGACTCTGTCACCTGAACATTTCAATCCCCTTTCCTAATTTTTCACGTACAAAGCACTTCTTCTTTTGATGTGTTTTGAGTTGTGAGGTCTCTTAAAAAGAATGGAAAGGTTTCCCATGTTTTGATGAACTTTACTTAAATTTGGAAGTGCTGGTAAGGATGTTACACTAAAATACATTTAATTTTTTTTTTTATATATTTTGGGCTGAACTTTAAAGTCACCAAAAAAAAGTGAATTTGAGAAGAGATAACTGGGATTCAACTGTAATATGCCTAATCTGTATTTGAGACATACTCTTTGTCCTTTCGGAGGTACAGCTTTAAACAAACGAAAAACAAAAGAAGGAAGTGTGCATAGTGAGAACAAGGTTTTGCTTGTCAACCTACTGGTCTTCCACCAAGGATAAAAATATTTATTTCTAAGTACAAGTGGCTGCTCTTTCCTGTTTTTCCAAAGAAACTTTTGAGACCATTTTTAAAAGAAATTTGCACAGTGTCAGTGAAGATAAACTGCTGCTCACTGAACTCCAAGCGCTACACTTCAGAGAAATCATTCAATGTATAGTAAGAGCAATAAGAAAACCATTTTTCTTATCTCATTGGACGATCTTGTGTTTCTTAAAGTGAAAAGTTGCCCGTTTCCCAAATGAGGACTTGTTTCTCTCAGCCTCCAGCTTCACTGAGACATAATAAGCAACTTTGAAGGCTGCTCTTCATCACTCACTTGCTACTCACGTATTTGCATCTGTTTCATAATGTTTCTTCTCCTGATCTGCTCTATTTGCAATTAATATCTGGGCTAATCCCCAGATTTATGAATTACTTTAAATTCTTACACTCGTAGATAACATTCCACCTGTATTGATTTGTTTTGGATTTCTTCCCTAGAGCGAGTTCAGTAGGTATTCAATCCCAAGTTATTTTCACGGAGAAGCAGCAAAGTAGAGATTTGCCCCTTTGATATCCTTTATTTATTGTTTCAGAGTTGTAAAGGGACTGGTTCTGCCACTTTTTGAATGAAATACAGGTTATTTGACTAAATCAATATCAAATCTGATAGACATGAGGCAAATGAGTTCCTGGAAGCTCAATATGGACAAAGTTTTGACTTAGCAATTCACCCCAGAATTATAATGAGGAAGACAAAGGGTTGTTTATATTCCCGGATTGACTACATATTAATAACTTTTTAAAGCTGTTTACTTATAGGAAACTTTGACTCTTATGACAACAGCTAAAAATTACAGATATTAATGCTTTATTCTGGATTCCAGCAGAGTCAGCACATGGTGCTTAACCATTTTGTATTTATTTGGAGAGACTGTGAAATGTGACATACTAGATCATTCCTATAGACTCGGTGAGGCCAGGAAGTGGCCATTTACTCACTTTTATTTGCCCCTAAACTTGCCTGTTTGGTGTTTCAGGCCTGGCAGTGAACACAGCTAAAAGCTCTATGGCCCAGATAAGAAGCAAGCTTGGTTTAATGTTTACCCTTGAGTCCACTGCTGCAAGTAACTCCTCCAATTTTAAAGAAAAGAGTTTCTCTCCTTGATCTAACTCCAGGTACACTTTGGACACCTTTTCTGAGGGATCTATCTCCCAGGGTGTAGATGTCGCTTAGATTCTGATGAAAGCTTTTTCTGTGATTCAGATTTTTATGAAACTTCGTAATTGAGGTTTGGTCCCAAATGCTTTAGCATTCCTAATGCTTGACACTGAAAGTAGTTTGGCTTTCTCTTCCCAATTTAGAAATGCCTTCATATATAGAGTTTTCCTTCATATATAGACTTTCTTTCACTCCTCCCCTCCAAATTTTGAGGCCTTGTTGAGAGGAGGTTTGATTATAAAGAACCAGAGAGTTAACTACTCTGTGTCTTCCTTGAATGATGGAAGAAACAAGAGGAGACAGAGCTGACCCAACAAATCTAAGCCTCCTAGTTCTGTGGTGGTGTCCCCACATATCTACAGAAGAAAGGCAGCTCTTTACAAGATAGCTGGCCTAGGAGAGCTCTGAATGAGCAAATAAAAACTAGTTTTCATATTTAAGCTGTGGGGTGTCTTTTCCAGTCTAGCTGTTAAACCCTTCAGCTTTAAGATAGAAGCAGTTTTCTTTGTTTTATCCCACTTCCCCTCAAACATAATGGAATTTTCCATCTGCCCTCACCTCAATGCACCAATGCCTTATTTATGCTAACAATTTTTGAACTGTACTGAAGCACCACTTTACACTTATTGCCTCAAGGAATGGGAAAACCTTTCAGATTACTGAGTCCCTGTGGATTATCAAGCCTTATTGTATTCATATTCCTACTGTCTGATACTAAAGAGCATCATATTGCACTGTACAGATGTTTAGAGCTTCACATTGTAGTAATGATGAGATTTTTCGTTTGGCTGCATAGTACTGCTCTGCCAGCTTAAATCTACTTTTTTGTGCATGTTTTGCATCTGTGTATTGCACTCTTCTGCATACAGGGGAAAATAAGAAAATTAAACCCCACTCTGTGTCTGTAAACTTCCTCCATGATTCTGCCTTCTCTTCTCATTTAAAGGTCTCGAATCATGTTTTGGTTTAACTGTTGCATGCAAGGGGATGTGTGTAAATAAAATTATGGTTACTTTATTGGCTTTTATCAAGTAAAAAAAAGCTGAGCTTTCTCGAGTTAGCTTATGGATGACAGTCATATAAATGAATTGTAACTTCCAAACTCAATTCCATATTTTTTGAAGCTAGGTTATTATTACTTGAAATGTTAGATTATTGTTAGAATTAGATTTGGTTGGTACAGATGGCTGAATCTTATAGCTGTTTATAAATTGGCATCAGCACTCCACATCCATGAAAGCTCAGGCAGAATGGCCAGTTGAGCTGTAGGGCTTTTCCTCTCCTTACCACAGTAGAACATCCCTACAGGTTGATTGGCATATTTTATCCTGCATGAGTTCAGGATAAAACCGCTGCCTCCTCTATACTACCATTGCTCCTACTACTTTGAATAATCAGAGCAATGGATTATTTAAAGGCAGGTCAGTTTCCCACTGTGGCCCCAAGTCAGTGGCACAATAAGACTGAAGGAACTATAGTTGTGACATAATGCTGAAACCAGATGAATCATTTCTGAAGAAAAAAATTCAATGCTAATAGGACGACCTGTGTCTACAGTGTTTTTCTTCCCTGTTTGTGTGTGATTATGAAAAGTTCAAAGGTAATTTCACAAACATGTATCCAAATGACTCAACATTGTTAAATGTTCAACCACCCACTGTGATTTAGCATAATAATCAGTTTAAGAATATTCTGTGTTGAAAAATGATTAAACATTTCCTGTATTCAGCTCTCCAGGGTTTTTCAGGGCTTTTACACTTATGCAAAAATAAAACTTTAATAAAAAATTTTTAAAAACCACAACAAAAACCCTCCACAACTTACGAATTCATGCTATTGTCCTAATAATTGCTTTAAGTAGGCGTTTTTCTTTAGCTAACCTTCTGCTATGCACATTAAAATAAATTTTAGAGCAAAACTTCTTTAGTGATGGTGGCGTCATAGTGCTCTGAGCATTAATTTGCTGCTGCGTTACCTGAAGGAGCAATAGTTATTTACAGGACGTGTTTCTCAAGGAACAGTTTTCTAAGTAATATTGCATTATTTGCCTGGTAAGAGCAACAGCTGCAAAAGTCAGATCAGCACCAAATCTCAGACAATTTGTTACTGATGACATGCTACTGGATTAGATTACATTAATTCCAGATTTTTTTATTAAAAGATACTGTTTGGTGGTCTGAGCATAATCCTGGAAGTCCATGATTTTCTGCTATACTCAAAACGTTACTGTCAACAGCATTTTGGAGAATTGATTCTCTGTAGTATCGTAGAGACTAATAAATGCTCTCTCTTCTGTAAAACTTTCTCAATACCCGCTCTACTGAGAACTAATATTTGGGTTTTTAGAGGTGAAAAGTTTATCAAGTTTTTGACCTGGTGTTGCATGCAAAACTTTGAAAGCTGAATTTGAAAGAGTGGTAGTAAAGTGTGGCATGTGCCAGAAGTGATTGCTTTTATTTTGGAGATTAGACAGTTCTGAAATCAAGCAGCAGAGACAAAACCTGTGATGATCTTATGCTTCATTTCCATAATAATAAAGTCTAGGAGAAATAATTATTTCATATTTTATAATTGCCTTTGATACTAAAGTTAGCCAGAGTAATAGGTTAATGTGGAAAATGTGTCTCTAGCTTTTTCCTTATCTGTGGTGTAAATAAAAGAATACTCAGAAACAGCCAGGATGGTGCTTGGCTTTTCCTATTCTGAGGATTTGTTTTTCTGGGATTTAGGATCACATCACATCCTTGCCAGAGGTAATAAGGTGAAAAAACCTTCTTTTATTTAGCCCATAGAGGTATACCTGGCTTCCTAATGGCTTCCAGTAGGTGTCTGTAGAAAATTTACTTTCCCTATTATGAATTGTAGGTGGGAGGAGAAGAAATATGAAGATGGTATCAAATAGAAGTTTCTGGAAAACCAGTGTCTGTTGTTCGCCCCGGACTCTGTCTGGCTGCCTGGAGATATGAAGCTTTTTTTATGATAGTAATCACCTACTTGATGAAATTATTGATAAATAGGCCTTAATGTCTTGTGTAACGAGCTTGCGAGCACTAATTGTTTCAGTATGGGCTTTTACTCGGTATCAGGGTAGCCACTGAAACAAGTTTAGTAGTTCATATAATTGATCTTTTCCAAGAGATCCCACTGCTGAATCAACTAATGATAGCGTATTTAAAAAAAAATAATATAATACCTTAACTCTGCCAAGCAAGTTGTTTTCTGCTATAGAGTAATTATTAATAAAAGAACTGTGAGTGAGATCAATAGTAGGAAAATGCCTTAAAGGTTCTTGAAACTGTCTTTTGACTGCCTTCCCTTAATCCCTCATGCCTTTCTCTAAAAATAGAATAGTACTCATTCATAAATCCTGTAATAAAAGTGTTTTCTGGCATGAATGTGCACACACAATTCTGATCTAAAGCCTATCAAAAGAATTGAAATATATCTACTATCTTAGTTGTCTTTAGATTGGACCGGTGTAAAAGCGGTGGTTGGTTGCATGGAAGGAAGTGGAACCCCTGAGCTTTTCATTAGAGTCACCCCTGCTTGTAATGATGTGGCAGACGCATCCTTATACAGATAGACAGGTAAATGAATGCAAGAGGTTTGATCTGAAGTGTCAGAGCTTTGTCAAAATAAGCTCTGAACATGTACTAGAGCATTTTTACTTGGTATTTGATATGTAAAATATAAATGTATTGTTTCTGGGGGCGTTGTTATACAGAACGGTTTCCGATTTGCTGATTTTCCCACATATAATAAGCTTTAAGCATTTTTCAGATCAGGTAATGTAATTGCATACCCATTGAGTTTTGCATGAACTTAGCAATTGATTCAAAGTTAAACAAAAGGTGATGCATGTGGAGAGAAGAAATTAAAATTTTATTAGGTTCAGCAGCATCAATCCTGATGTATTTTCCACTTTATCTTTCTTTCAACCTGAATTAAAAAATGCTGCTGCTCTTGACTAATTTTATTATTTTATAACTTGCTTCAAAAATTTATATAAACCTCAGATGCTCTGGATTTTTTGCAAAAGTTGACCCATGACTGGTCAATTTGAATTGCAACAAGGTCAGATCTACTACCCATAATTCATATAATGAAATGCCTCATAAAATCTGAAAAATAATACAGTAGAAAGTGCAGGGGAAACAGGACCTTTTTCAGCTGTCGAAAAAGCAATAAAATCCTACAGTATTTCTCTGCATAGGAGCAATAACAAAAACCTTTCCAGCCAATAATCTGACTTGATTTTAAAGAACATTCAGCTTGCTTTATAGTGAAGACATCTTCTGAATGTATTATATACATAATGCAGAACTGGGTGCCAACCTGGATAAGTAATGTGGTGCCTGTTCTGATTTTTCTGTAAAATAATCTCTGCTAGGCTTGCATTTCCATATCTGAGTGCCAATGACAGCAAATAGCAATTGGGACTAAAAGCAAAAATATGTTGTGGGAAAACAAAGGATCCCAAAACTACTTTGTGTTTTTTTTCCAGAATAACAGTAGCCTTTGTTTTATTAATACCATCACACTTAAGTGGCTCTTCAGAACATGTTGGAATCATCTTAAACTGTTGATTTTCTAGCTCCAACTAAAATTGTGTTTTAAGAAGAAATGTTTTAAAACAGCTTCTTTTTTTTTTCTCAAAAACTTCTGGAATTTTATTGAATTATGAGCTTAAGAGAGGAAGTTGTGAGTTTTATTAATGTATTACCTGTATCAAAATGACTGAATGCCATCTCCACTTACTGCCTGGATTCATTGGGGTTCTTCTGAAGTGATGCCAGTTTAATTGAGATCACTTGGGGCTTCTGTTGCTCCCCAGGGATAATTGCAGCAAGCTGTAAGCTCATTTGTTGCTATGTGACAAAATAAATGACTTTGCCCTGCATTTGCTACAGCATAACACAAAAACACACCAATCCATGAAATACTGGCTCATGTGAATGATTTCATACATATATATATTTATGTTCTAGAGTTGTTTGTGTGCTGCTTTTCTATATGCTTGTGTGTGTTGGAATTACAGATTATTTTTTTCTATGTGAAGCATAGCGAGGTACCAATAACTTTTTTTTGCATTTCAATAGATCTTGATCTGACAAAGCACTTAAATCCCATATTGATCAGCAGGATTTAAATATGTGTTATCCATTCTGCTGAGCTGCAGCCAGAATTTTTAGAGTTTAGTGGCAGTGGGACAAAACTCTTTTGTAAGCTATTAAATACGAAACTTCTTTGACATTTCTCCAACACTTAGAATTATTTACATTTCAAAGTTTCTCTGGTGTAAGTGAAATGGGATTATTTTGCTTTGCTCTAAGATTGAACAGACTATCATGTAGCTTTGGAGTCTTGGACAAAGGCTGAAACTCAAGTGGGAAGAGTATAAATGACACATTAAAGTGGTGTGTCATAAGACCTATGATAGGTTTAAAAATGGGTGCACGTTAAGAAAAAACAAGATGAAAGGGCAATTGACAAAATGGCATTACTGTAATAGCAGTCACTGTATCGCTGAATAAGGAAAGCTAGTGGAATGATTCCATAGTTTCAGCAGCAAATACTCCCTAACTGAACATAGTCATTAAAATCTATATACTTTTTTACAGTTTCAAAGTTTTTAGGATTAAGAAAAATCTGATGCTGCTGATATCTAGAACCCAACTTCCAAACCGAAGATCTGGTATCACCATGAAAGGAAAGTCCTTTTATAAATACCAAAGTTGCAATAACTCCCTTTCTATATGAGAAGTGTGACGTACTGTTCTATGACTAGCCTCACTTGTTGCTCTTGCACCTTCCCTCACGAACTTTGTTAGAGGACATGTACCAGTGAAATATAGTTGTGCTTTGCACATGTAAGCCCTGTCCAGGGGTGGAAGAACAGCAGATATAATTGGAATCCTTGATCCTTGGAATCACTAATTTATAGTTGCAGCTGAATGCATTGCAACTGCTGTGAAGCTGCCGTTAACCTCTGATTAGACCATCTGAAATGTTTGTTGGTCTTGATTCAGTTGCCTGAGGCTCGTGGCCACCCATCACCACATTTGGTACTAGCTGATGTGCTCTGCACCCAGCATAGTTATGCACAGGCCAGTTAGCTGTAAATATCTGCATGAAATGAACATCAGCCTCTGGCAGCTGCTCGTCCTCCTAGGCAGAAAATAGCTTTCTTCTCTTGCAAAAAAACCCCTGCCTTTTTTAAAAACAAAGAAAGAACTGTTCTGCTCTGACTAAAATGAGGTGTCATTTCTTTTTTTTTGAGAAAGACAGAAATTGGATTACTCTGTAACTCCATAGTCTAGACTCACCACTGATATATGGAAAGTATAGGTTCTGGTCCAACAAGGAATTGAATTTGTCTCCTTAACTGTGGCATTATTGGATGTTTTGGATGGATACTCCATTGCGGTGTTGAAGTACTCAAGAAACCGGTATAAATTTTTGAAAACAACAGTTGATGATCTTGATGAATTTAAGTTCTAATGGAAGAAAAGGAAAGAATGGGAAGTTCTGACGGCTTTGGTGTTAAACCTCTGTTTAAGATGGAGTGAGAAAGGGACAGGCAACCCATGAGAAATATGACTTGCTTTCAGTATTGTGTTTGTTACAATACACAGATAAATGGATTCTGTAGTTGGCAGAGCAGCACCTTTCCATGGTCTGAGTTCACGTGAGTTAAAAAATGGTCATTTCATTTGTAGTGATGTATAAACAATGTCACATTAAACCCTGGAGCTGGAAAACACAAATTACAAACAATAAATCTGCTCTACTCTGTACTGTACTCTGGTTACAGTAGTATATGAATTGGCTTTGAGAAGTTGCAATCATTTTGAATTCACCTTTGTTTTCCAGTAAAAAATCTCTCCGGACTCAGAATGTAGTTGTTTATTGTTGGAAACCTTTATTTAAATATCACATTGGTTCCTGCAGTTAGAAGAGCAAAACAGAGCAAGCTTGAATCCCGTCCAGATATTTCTCACTAGCAGCTTCTGCATCTTTGTTCATCAAACCCTTTACTGGATAATTTGAAGACACAAAGTAAACCACTCACCCAGCTATCCTTATATAGATATTAACTTCCTAAGGTTTTGTTCCAAATTTGTCTTCTAAAGCAGTACGGGTGTTAGTGCTATTTGCCAAAGAAGTAAACTCTGCCCATGTGTGAAATAATTACAGGGGATAATGCGTGCTTCATGTGCAACTGGATCAGTGTCTGAAGAAAAGGGCACGGCAACGTGTTAGTATCTCAAAAGTCTGGGGAGGATGTCAGCAATTTAAAGCCTTTGACATAAATAGCTTGTTCTAATTCTGTCACTTTGACTTCTAGATCAATTAGAAAGATACAGTCCATTGTAAACATGGCAGATACGTAATGTTAGTTTGATTATTATGGAAGTGTATAAGTAATAAGAGAAATAGCAAAGAAAACATTGGCCTGCTACTAAAAAAAAAAAAAAAGTAGGCTTGTAAATGGATACAAATAAATTTTCTTGTTTATGCGTTTTATATTGCATCGTCCTTCACAAAGAAGGTGACTTACAATGAGATTGTTAATCTAGTTAATGCCAGAGTTCCTCTACCTCTAAAGCAGGCAAAGAACAGGCAATGGAATATTTATATAATTCAGAAATCCTGCAGACAGGCATGACAGAACTCTTATTTGAGATGACTTTAGTCAGTGCTAGTGATTGTCTGAGAGCAGATTGTTGGAATGGATGAGGTGCTAGAAACACTAGAAAAGGGGACATCACTCACAGGGCTCGGGGAAATAAAGGAGAACTCAGCCTCGCTTCAGTTCCCAGAAAAGTACTGAAAAAGTTACCAAATGATTGCAAAAGCAGAAAAGAAACAAGATGAGTAAGAACCAACACTGTTTTGAAATTTATTCTTGACAAATCTATCTAGTTTAGCTCTTTGATAGAGAAAACACTTGTTGCTACAGGAAAACCAGTAGATACCCTGTCTTGACTTTGAAGCTCTCCTAAGTGACGTTTTCAAACAGCAAGTGGAAGAAGTATGTCTGCTTTTGATTCAAGGAGTTTGATCCTCTCCTGCAGCTTTTTTTTTTCCTTCACCAGTAGTCTTGCTGGTGGGAATCTGTTTTCTAATCCACGTCAGCACTGAAACACTTTTTTCTTAGTAATGCATAATGTACACTGTTTTTCCACAGGTATCACAAGATCTCTGTTCATCGTGGCAGCAGAATCATGGGAATATTCAGACAGAAACCTGGCCACAACAGGGATATTCATCTTGGAAAAATGCAAACTTGAGCAATAAAACAGTTAGTGGAAGAGGTAGAAGCATGTCTGATGGGCTGTGACTGAGTTGAAAATTCAAGAAGCTAATCCAGGCTCTCACTACAAGCGCACTTTAAAGGTACCTTCCACAATTCTAGTTTTTTTAAAAAGGTTTGAGTTGTTTAGTTTTATGACTTGCTGCAAGAATAAAATGAGAGGTAAATTTTTTCTTGGTTAAATCTGTGGACTTGCTCACTGATTTTTGGTTTTCGTTTTGTTTTTTAAACTGTGTAACCAGCAGCACCTGAGTCCAGTTGAAGATGATGATGTGTTTAGCTGGGTGGTATGAGTGCAGTTAATAGCTCTATATGGGGGAATACTGCATATTTGAGGAATCTTACCCATCTAAAGATTTGTCATCATGTTGTAGTGTTAGAGTTATCTTGCTGGAATGGGGGGACTGCAGGATAAATGTAAATGAACTGGTTCACATACTGGTAATAGGGCCTGGAGAGCAGCAGGGTTTCTGCAGCACAGGAAGACACCAAAGTTGGCCATCTCGGTGCTTAACCAAAATGGCATGCAGGTTTTGCAGTCTGTGCTGACTCCAAAGTTTGTCATGGCTCTGCTGTTGTCAATCCATGCAACCTGTTTGCAGCTTAATGCATGTAAGGGTTATGAGCTAAATAATACAGTGACCAGTGAACTCATTCCCTGTCATATTTCTTTCCTCTGTGTCAGATGTCTCTGTCCTCTGTTGTCTTTCATCTAAGCCTCTCTTCTCAGGCCCATGCAGCAGCAGTGGGTAGTGATAGCAGGACTAGACTAAAGCTGAGGGCTTCTTCAAAGCCATATTTAGCTTGGCAGCTTTATTATTCCAGCCAATCTGTCTATTCCACTCGGGCTGAAATGCCACCCCACTTCTCAGCTTTTCTTTCAGCCATCATCTGCTATGCCAACAACCAAACATTTGGTGCAATTCACAGGAGAGGGAGAGGGCATCACTGGTGAGAGAAGCTAAGATTTTGTTACTGCTAAAGCCTTAAAACTTTAAAGCAGGTGTCAAGAACCTGAAGATAAATTCAATTCCTTGTATTGTCTCTATTTAAAAATAGATCTAAGTACCTGATTGTGAGAAACAGGAGTGGTTTCCTGGGCTTTTTATGTAGACTTGAGTGCAAAGTAATTATTTTTTGATGGACATAATTTTCATCAATAAATCATTGAATTTCTTTGACCCAGTTCTGATGTGTTTTATAGGTATTATAATTTCTCAGCAAACATTTATCTCGAGCTTGTGAAATCTACAATTTTGATATATTGCAATGAAGTCTTTATACTGAGGTTAAATGCTTGTGGGGATTTTTCTGGTATATCAGTTTTCAACCAGATCCACATATGAAGAATGATTTTGTAGGAAAGATGTAAGCATTGGTGGTTCTTCCCAAATTGACTTCTTTGCTAGTAATATTCACCATTTGAATGTTTTAAACAATTTAATTTATTGCCTTTAGTCTTCATTACTTGCCAGGAAACAGGTCTCTGATATTTGGTCAAAACGCTGTCTGACTAGTTTGATCTTTGGCTTATTCTCTTATTACTTAGTGCCTTGATGCATCTCTGAGAAATAAGCATTAGAAGGGATACTGTCTTCAGAGTAGGAGAGGAACTGCCTTACGTTGAACAATTACAGAGGTTGTTGAGGGTGTTTAGATGAAAGCAATCAAATGCTATAATTCCTCCTGGTTGAAATGTTGTTCTTTTTGTCTGTTTTCAAGGTAAAAAGGTTTTAGTAGATGAAAAGTGGTAGGCTGTAACTCTTAAAAATACAGATTGTCTGTATACATCTTTCTGTTACCATCCAAAGGATATTGTTCACAATGGGATTTGGATTCATCATGATGATTTGGGGTTTCTCAGTGAGGCTTATCTGCTGCTGATATCTGTCCTGAGCCCTCTGTGAAGAAGATAGGATGCCTTATGGAAGAGGCCTTCTAAAATAGTATTGCATCTGGTATATGCTTGGAATTAATCTTTAAAGGCACCAAGAGGACTGGTGAGCAGCAGCATGAAGAGGGAAGCTGGAGGACTATCACGTTACCTTGTAATGGCTGCTCTGAGCTGCACAACCGCCAGACTTGCAGCCACGGTGTGTTACTCATCCTCGCCCCCTTCTGTGTCTGCTTGCCCTGTTCACAAGGGATTTCTTGGCAATGTCATCTTCTCTCTCTCTCAGTGTGCTAGGAGGCATCTCAGCTGTTTGGTTGCCTTTCACACTGGATTGTCGCAGCCCTTTGCTGCAGGGACAGCCTCAGATTTGATGTAGCAAATTCTGCTGTGTTATAACAGAGGTGATCATAGAATCACAGAATCATAGACTTATAGAATGGTTCGAGTTGGAAGGGACCTTAAAGATCATCTCGTTTCACCCCCTGCCATGGGCAGGGACGCCTCCCACTAGACCAGGTTGCTCAAATCCCCATCCAGCCTGGCCTTGAACACCTCCAGGGATGGGGCATCCACAGCTTCTCTGGGCAGCCTGTTCCAGTGCCTCACCACCCTCACAGTAAAGAATTTCTTCCTAATATCTAATCTAAATCTACCCTCATTCACTTTAAAACCATTACCCCTTGTCCTATCACTACACTCCCTGATAAAGAGTCCCTCCCCATCTCTCCTGTAGGCCCCTGTAGGTACTGAAGGTGGGGCTATAATGTCTCCCTGGAGCCTTCTCTTCTCCAGGCTAAACAACCCCAACCTTCTGATGCTATTCTCTGCACACTATTTGGTCGTGTCAGGCCACAAAACCTACAATTAGCTACCCTACTCTGACTCACCATATCTGCTGTTTACAGGTCAGTCCTTATGCTAGTCTGGTTTTGAGTAACTGCCTGTAGGAACTGTCGTCCCTTCTAGGAAGCTGCTACTACAGGACTTTGGCATTGCCATACAAAGTGACTGCGAGCTCCCGAGCTGCTTTCTCATCAGCCGTTTCATTCTGCAGATGGCAATAGCTCAAAGTCTGCCAGGCATTCACAGCTTTCGGGCTAATCCTTATGACAGCACAGTTCTCCTCAACCAAGAATGCTTTTGTAGATCTTGAGGTTGCTGCCTTCCAGCCCTGTGAAGTGCTTTTGCAGCGATGTGATGGCTTATTGCAGCGCACGCACAACCATTGGAATACGCAGCCCAGCCTCAGCTCTGTTCTACCCCCAGTCATAGGTGACAATGTAATGTTACATTTTTGTGACATTTTATAAAAAGATAAAGATATAGCATTATCTGTTGATAGCAGTGGTCTCTATGCTGCTCATGTCAGTGTCCTCTGTGAGAATGTGGAAAGCGGTGTGTGACAGGGATTCGGTTACCTAGAAACAGAATTGTAAGGGAAAACTGGCCTTTCAAGAGCTTGAGCTGAAATGTAACATCTGACATATCTTGTTCCCGATTCTTGTTTGGTTTGTGCTGATGTTACTATCCTGAGTGAGATGCACAGATTGCTCCTGCCCCTTCCCAAATATTCCTGTTTGCTCAGCTACTTACATTTTTTACTATCCTTAGAGGTGCAGCAATTTCCAACACAGGTTTTTTCCATTAAATAGCACTGAAGTAATACAATGAAGGTGAGGGAAAAGCCTGTATTTTTAATTGAGAGAGGAGTGTCTAGTTCTGTTAGTTTGTTAGGACCTCCGTTGAAGAATTTTTGTGATTTTTCTTAAGTGCTGATTCTATTTAAGAAATAAATGTGTTTCCTTTCAAGCCCTAGTTATATCAGTACAAAGTAAAGAACTGGAATTATGGTGCACACAATTTTTTAGACTGGAATCTGTGTTCCTTCTAGGTGAGTGCATGCATTTTCCTTCTAGTTTTCTCCTTGCCTGAGAGTTATGTTTTCTTTTCAGGTCATTAAAGGGTACAAGAGAGAGCAAGAGTACTTACTCTGCCAAAGGTGTCAGACAGACTGGCACCTACTTCTTGGTCGAATAGCACTTACTTTTTGAAAAGAAAAGAAAAAAAAAAAGGCATCAGCTGCTGTGTGAAATCAATCTTCCAATCTGTTGTAGAACAGAGTTTGCTTTGTAAAGAGAAAGGAAAAAAAGCTCTCATAAAAGATTCATGCTTCATTTGTGTGCTTTCTCATTGGCTTCAGCGTCCTTCTTCACTCTTTTCTTTCAACACTGCATCAGCTACTTAATAGACTACAAAATATTAGATGTAATTAGGACCTGCAGCTACCAGGGTACTAATGATGGAGTTATTGCTAAGTTAGTCGTTCCCATTTTGAGGAGTGATTTCAGCTTGATACTTCTCTAATTATCTGCAGGGACTGTTTCCTGACAATTGCAGGCTCATACTCATTTTGAGAGAATGATACTTGACAGGTGGAAGGTGAGTTTCTAGCTTGCTGGAACACAAGAAATCCTCTACAGGATGTCCATTTCCATTTATTACCCTTATTAAGCTCTGTTGAAGAATATAGTTTCTTCTTCATCAATAACGTAAGGAATCTGAAGTAACAAAGCTAACCTATGTTCAGCGCTTCTGAGCTAGGTTCGTAATGTGAGTAAATTGAAGTGCTCCCAGGTTAGCTTGAGCTTCAGAAGTCTGCCTGTATCCTGGAGCGTAGTCCCTTTAATACAGCTGCTTAAAATAATTAGGCATCTCTTTTTCTGTCAGTTATGCTAGGGAACTTTTCACTAGGATGAGACCCTCTTTCTTGTCTGTAATCCACGAGGCTTAAGTAATATGAGACTTTAGGAGGGAAAAGTTGGGAGAATGGGGGAAGGCAGAGAGATTAGTACTGCCTAATTTTAGTAATGTATATTAGAAGCTTAGAGAAACTAATCTCCTAATATGATAAATAGAGAGCAGGACTCTGAAGTTAAGCTCATAGTCTGAAATGCCTAATATAGGAACCTACTTCTCTTCCAGGGAACTGGAATCCAGACTTGAGTACCTGGGGTAGATGGTTTGGGTCTCTCCCTCTTGCCCTCTTTAAAAGAGTCACTTACTTACTTGCTCAGGATTTTGAAGAGAAGAGCAATAACATTGAACTGGCTGTTAAACAAGGGAAAACTTACTATGCAGGTTTGACTATCATGGGATGAATGCTCAACTATTTCTCCTCTGTAGCACTACCCGAGAGCTGCATCTGCCTTCTGCTGCAGCTGATCCTCAGCTCCCAAAGAGCGCTCCTGCAGGGCTTAGTGTTGCTTGCTCTGTGTCAGGAAGAGGTGGCCTTAGCTGTCCACAAGCAATCAAAAAATCAGTCCAAACTGCATGATGCCACCCACAGTTTTGATGGTCAGAAGACACCTGAGTGAATTCTTATCTCATATAAGTTTCCTCTGGTGCTTTTGGTGTCTCTGCATCAAATTATCTTTAGTTTGGATCTCAGCTTTGGTAGAATACTGGTCACGCAGGTAGGTGGGAAAACTGGTGTTAGCAGTATGATTGTCCTTGTAGCCATTGTATACATAGCAAAATATAGCGTATCAAACACTGTAGCATCTAGAAGAATTGCATTTTCTATCTCGCTATTTATAAAAATAAGGTAGCTGGATCACTGAAGTTCCCATGGGTGGTATTTGTTTGCAATTTCATTTAGTTTCCTTCCTGCCATTTTTCTGTTTACCTGTTCTTTTGCTTAAATAGCTAAGTTTGATTTTGGCTATTCATTTCTGAAAAGAAGAAATTCTATAGGGCTTGAAATTATATGTCTATGTTGGACAGTACTTTTAAAGGAGATCAGAACAAAAGTGCAAACACCTCATCCCTCTCCTACTTCTGCCCAGCGAGCTTTAAATTTTTCCTTTAAATGTAGCATCCATCTTGCAACCCTCAGTTCACATTTTTCAAGCTGTTGTAAAATTTCCAGCCTTTCAATAATCTTTGTATTAATTTCCTAATACCGAAAATAAGTAATTACACACATTTTTCAAAATGTGCTCCAAATTAAGAGGCTAGACTGCATCTTCTTTTACTAATTATTTCAGGAGAGCTAATCTACAATGTGTGTGACCTTTTCTGAATTTGGACCCATCTGGCATTTTCAAATGGAATTGAGTATTGATCTTCACACTGTTAATTTATTGTTTAATTAAAAAATCATAGTGCTGTGATGTGGTTTGATTGCACATCCTTTTCTACATCAACCAATTAATGTGAAGAGCCATCACAAAACTATCACTTTTTATTATTTTTTTTATAATGGAGCTTCCCAGAAATGTAGGTCTCATATACCATACTGATGGCTTGGAACTCGTTTTAGCATAAGTGACCTGCAGGAACTGCTGTAGAAAGTAAATTCTCAGTTTATATGGTTTTGGTATGACCAAGGTGCTATGCTTCCTGGACTTGATTGAATGTTTCTGGAACTTGACTGTGCACCTCAGGTCACCAATACCTAGTATAAAATGTAGAGAAGTGGTTATTAAAGACCAGTCATCTTAGTCAATGGCGGTTTGGCTGTACCGCCCTTGCTGATTAGGGAGAAGAAACTGTATTTCTTGAGTGAGGCAATGCCATCAAACTTTGTAATGTCAAGTTCCTTTCCTGTGGGTGAAAAATGTTTCCAGCAAGCTTGCCTTGTAGCCAAACTACCCATACTTTGTGTATCTAAAATGTGCCCAGACAAGACTGAGTGTGGTGTGTATTCTACAGAACACTTGCTTCCCAGCTGTCTTAATAGACACTTCTTAGAAGTGAAGTCCTTATTGTTCCTGCCTTGTATATTTATGACTGAACAATTGTTTAAACTGAGGCTGTGTTGAAGTGTAATGTCTTCTGCTTGCTCAACCCTTACTTAATGCTTCATCTAAAATCTCCTGTGAATGTACATTTCAATCTAGAAATCCTGGTAGGGATCTCAACCTCTTGTGCAGTTTAACAAGAAGGTAGATAAAATGTGTATATCCAGCCAGGCTTGG
The DNA here is from genome assembly GCA_002844005.1 of Limosa lapponica baueri. Classification (NCBI taxonomy): domain Eukaryota; kingdom Metazoa; phylum Chordata; class Aves; order Charadriiformes; family Scolopacidae; genus Limosa; species Limosa lapponica. The sequence continues at coordinate 34,809 of KZ507704.1, forward strand.
GGAAGGGGTGAGAGCAATTTTTTAATGCTCTTCCTCCTCTTCAAAGTTTTGTATAAAAGAATCAATATTTTTCCTATGCAACTTTTTAATTTTCACAGTTATGAAAGCAGTAACCCTTCTGTAGTCTCCATTTCTTTTCCGATAGTCAGTTTTGAGGCAAAAACTAAGAGTATTTAAATTACATAGATCAAGTAATTTCTGACCAGAATGAAAAGTTGCCAATGATAG
>KZ507704.1:35862-48009 GCA_002844005.1 Limosa lapponica baueri
TCAAAAGGAGGCTTTCTTTTAATACACCATAAAGGATGGAGGGTTAAAAAGCTGCTGAATGACCAGCCAGGTAAAGTAGAAAACCAAATGCTTTCTTAGCAGGTCAAAAGAAGGTCACTTGTTTTACAGTTAGAAATAAGCCCTCAATTGAGAGTGACAGTAAGACTTTTACTATTCCAGTTCAAGGAAAGTAGTGGGTATCAGTGTAAACTGTATTCTGAAGTGCTTTCTCTACTCTTATGGCTGTGACATAAATTAAAGGGAGGGAGAAAATGGACAGGTAAGAAATGGTGAGAAGAGGTGGTTTTAAGAAAGATAGGCGGCCAGAAGCAGCAGTTGTGGAGGTGCCTGGAAACAGCCAGGCTGTGTGCACGGTTGGTTAGCCAGGCCTTTTAGCAGGCACTGGGAGGAGATTGCAAATTCCCTGCTTCCTCGTGCACAGGGAGAAAATAATAGAAAAGAAGCCGGGGATGGGGGAGAGTTCCTGGTTTCCTTTAGCAAATATTCCCCGTACAAGTTGCCTGCTCCCCTAGACACAGTTAGACCTGTTTTGAGCAGGGCCAGCTGAAATAACTAGTGTTAGGAGTTGCCAAATGCAGTAGACTAACAGGGGCTTTGTGTCCCCAGGTCCAGCCAGGAGTGACGCTGATCCTATTTTCCCATAAGACGTGCCCGCAAACAATGCACATGCATGTGGCTGGTTGCCCCTGAGCAACACAAGCAGCACCACTGATGAGGATGAAAGCCTGTTACTGGAAAATATATACCTGTGTATGATATAGATCCCTTCAGTAGCTGGTCTTAGCCAGTCTATCCCATGGCCTGGGGGCCCCTGCTTTTTTTACACGCACCTTTCTCTTACAGTAAATGATGTCATTAAGGTGGGCATCTAGATAAAGCTGTTTCACAAAGCAGGTTAGCATATAGTTCAACATAAAGAGTTTCACAGCAGCTTCATGAGTGTTATACCAGATACTTAGATATTATTGTAACTAGCTAAGATTTACTGTATGTGGACTTGAATGATATAGATATATCAGTGTGCATTTAGAAAGTGTCTGGATCATAAAAACTCACTTTTTGTAACCATCTGACTATGATTAATTGTAACAATACAACTTATTAATTAAACTTGGAAAGCAGCATAATTGGAACTAGCATTCTCAATTCACTTGAATGAATTTCAGCATTTATTCTGCAGCTATTTTAATGAAATGCTGAAATCATCTGCGTATCAATCTATTCATTACCAAATGAGATGAATGCAACAATCCTAAGTATTCATGGAAATATCTTCATTAGAAAAATCATGTAATTAACCTGGAGTGTTCTCTAAATGAAGCACCTAGAATGTTATATCCTTTCTTTCATAATTGCAATTTGAGAATATTAGATTCTCATTCTCTCTGATTATATTTAAAGTAAAAATAGCATTCAGCATGACTTAAGCATTTTTCACAAAATAATAAACTAGAGGAAAATGCGCAAAGGGGGCATTCACCTGTCATCTTGTGTTTGTTTATTTGCCGTTAATAGCCATTATCAAAGATTGCACTTTGGCAAGAATTGTTCTGGTTCTGAGTCTTGTCTTTGTGCTGAAGTCTGTCAGCAGCTCTGCTCCTGCTACTGTTACTTGAAAGATTTGTCAGCGTTAAGGACACTTCATTGCCTTCCCTCATCCCCAAATACTTCAGCTAAAAGGTAAAAATTATCTCTGAAATTTGCCAAGAAACATCACACACTGAACCAAAGTGTATGTCAGCTATCTATTTTTAAGAACACATCTTTTATTTTATGTGAAAAATACGAATGGTTCACACTAAAATAGAATTGCTACTTTAAGACAAAGTAATGGGTTTTGCATAGCACATACTTGCCTCTGTTTTCCTTTTCAGTCAGTAGTGACATGACAGAAAGTCCCTGCAGAGGTAATGGTGTGAAGCATTTCTGGTGCTTTAAGACTGAAGCAATTCTTACGAGGTGGAATATAGATGCAAACTGTTCATGAATTGTCTAGCGAAAAAGAATTTCCCAGAAATACCTGTAGGGACCCTAAAGCTCTCGCATCATGTTGTTTTCTCCTTCTTCAAGCATGTTATATCTTTGTGTAGCGTGTCTACTTCCCCGCTGCTCTTCAAGTTTTTCCTCTGACATGGCAGGCTCCTTGGGACTAAGGATTCTCTCGTGAGATTTTGTTAACATGATGTGACTTGATTCTGACTGTGTCTCCTATACATTAGAACACATAGAACAGAAAGCTATGGACTGGCTTCAGTTGCATTAAAGGTGCCCTTTTTTTCTTTAAGGAAAGGAAGGAGGCAAACAAAAAACCTGTGCAGGGATTTTTCCTGGATCATTACTGAAAAAGGCTGGTAACATAGTAACATAGAGTGTTCCTGGCTTATTTTGAGGACAAGGGGGTAACCTTAAATAAATGATGCTAAAAAAAACCCCAACCAAACAATCAAACAAAAAAACCAAACCAAACCAAAAAACCAGAAGAGATTATATTTTCATTAGCTACTGCGAGTGGGTACTAACATTCCAAGGACACCTGGTCTAACAGAGAAGAGAAGGTTATGTGAGGGGTATATGAATTCTGTTTATTTTTACTTTGAGATGTGAGGATAAAAGGGAATGGCATACTTTAAGATACAGAAACATGACAAGCACACTGTACAAAATCTGACAACTTTTAGGTAGTCTGACAAGCAACGCTATCGATGTTACTATAAGTTTCATTCATCAAAGGGTGGATGTGGATTTGGCTAGCAAAATTTGTAGTAATTCAGTAACACTTCAGATAGAATCTTGGATTACTTTGCAAATAATAACGCTCTGGTTTCCCTCCCCCCTCCCCTGCCCCCTTAATATAGCATTAATTAATTGACTTTTCAATTAAGTAATAGGGTATGAGTTAATGGTATGCCTGTCTCTAGAAGTCTTCAAAATTTTTATTATAAGCATACAGTTTAAAACATCAATCTCTGCTTATTTATAAGGGTGCAGCACATAAGGAGTTAATAGAAGGAAAATTCTCATATCCTAAAGGAAGCTAAGTAACATGACTTCAAACAAATATGTGGCCATCTGTAATGAATACCTGAATATTTCTACTGTACCGGCTAGATGATTGTGATCTCTGTTTAAACAAAAGATCTTTTCTTTTTGATCCATCTATTTATTCTCGTTTCAATGAAAGATTCTTAGATCATTAAATTAAAAGCCGCTCTCTAAGAGATTATTGGGACACCACAGCTTAACATTATAACTTTAAGCAATGAGAATCCACCCCTTCAAGGAAACTGACTGAAAGACGCTTCTTAAAATACACGTTATCATCAACCATTATCATCAACAGGTGAAATATTCAATTTCTACAACAGGATTTTTTATTTAAAACAGCATGTTATCTCTTTTATTTTGGTTTCTTAAAGAAACAAGATTTATTAATTCACTGTCTCTTCTTTGTTCTTCTAATAACTTTTGATCCTGTTAGCTATTTTCAATGAAACTTGATAGAGGGATGGTAGCATCTATGATATTTTCTGTTAACACTTCCCTGAAAATAGGCAGTTGGGCAGGGAGAAGAAAGCCAAGTGAATGGCTTTACAGTGGAAAAGGTTGCAATAGAAGTTCAGCCGCATTATCAGACATCAGTGAATCTACACAAGGCAGTATAGGTAACCTAGATTTACAAAGTCTCATGAAGAAACAATTACTGTTGATAACAAGAGAAAGAGTATTTTTATGCAGCTACAACACACATAGCTAGTAGTCTTATTACTTCTATCAACTTTCTACCCTGTTTTGCCAAAATTAGGTATCCTCTATTGCACTACATTTTGAACTTATCTGTGAAATATTTCACTTTCCTCGGGTTGGTCATTTTTGCCTTTCTCTGAATTTGAAGATGTCCTTAATATAACTCCTACATGAAGTCAGGGGTATTTTCCTTCTGAATTTGGTGGGAAAAGAGACATGATGACAGTGAGGATTTATAGAAGTCCAGCTTTATCATGTGTCAGGCCTGTGTGGAGCCCCAGCCCACTGAAGGGAATGTAGAAAGACAAAGCAAGAGAGAGCTGAAGAGCAGGTCTTGCTCAGGTGTTGCAGCTCCGTAGGAAAAATGGAGATGATCCAGAAGCAGGATTTAAGTTTGAATTTTCTATCAGGCAGTTAAATCCAAGCCTTGTGAAATCAAAATGTACTTACAGAAAGTTACTGATCATCTTGATACAAAGATTTTGTGGAAACTGCAAAAGGTGAAGGCTTCTTGGGAAAATTCCTGTTTAAAGATCTGAAATCCTTGGGGATCCTTGTATCTCAAACCCGAGAGTTCTTGAGCTTTACAGCGTGTAAGGTTTTCAAGCTAAGAAATCCAGAAGCAGTTTAGAAGCTTATTTTACCTTGAGGAGGTGAGGAAAAATTAAGGTTTTAAAGCTGCAATTCACTTTTTTTTGGGGTAGAATCAGTTGTTTCCCAGAAACAGAATCTCAGTCAGAGCAACCTAGTTGTCTCTTTCCTCCTCATGTCCAGAGGCTGAAAGTCTGGTACTGTGTCCATACGCAGGCAGAGACCACACTCTCCACCTTCTCTTGATAGAGAAGAGTGTGTTTTGTGAGCTTGCTGACTCTGAAGGGATTTCTCTGCTGGCCACAGAGAAATGACTTTCCAAACGGTGGTTTTATCTCCACCCCACTGACTCTCATTTTCTTCGGCTCCAGGATTTCTCCCGCATTGATTCTGCAAGGTTTTTCTGTCCCTCTCATACCATGCTCTGTTGGTTTGGACAGTTTCCCCGCTACAAATACTGAGCCTGTGAAAAAGCTGCAAGCTACTGATTTGACATTGTGAAATTTGTTGTGTTTAATGGGTTTTCTGCAAGGGGAATTGTTGAAGGCTTTCTGTCTCTTGTTTTTCCTACAACGTTGTTGAGTTAAAGTGCTGCTGGAGCAACATTTTCAAGCAGCAAGAAGCTTTTTATTTTCAGGGCTATAGATGGAGCATTCCGAGTAGCCTTAATCACATACATAAAGGTTTTAGTATTTCTTTTGTATGGCATTTTATGTTGTCAACTGCTGTAGTCAGAACCGTTTCTGAGATTCGAGATCTATCACATCATTGGGTTGAGATGAGTAATTTAGAAAAGCAAGTCTTTATGGAAGATGTAAAGAGACCTCAAAGATAAGAAAATGGGGCATTTTATTAAATAATGCATTAACGAGGCTTTACATTTTCAGCATAGCACCTCTTTGTGCTGACAGCATTAAGAGTTCATGGATGTAACTTTCCATATTGAATATATGGCTTGTTCTTTCTCTTGTTACAGCCTTGATTATTCTGGTGTAAATGCATCACTGCAGGTAGGTTCTTTTTTATTGTAGAACAGCCATCTGTGTTTTTAAAAACTTGATGAGGCTTTGAAAAGCCAAGCAGCATCAACTACTTACAATAGCCAATTTTGATAACTTTAGAATCAGAGCATTCAAAAATAATCTTCAGCAATAAGGGAAACTAGATTGTTCGGTGCAATGGGAGGTTTATGTGCTGGTTGTCTCTGTGTGTTCTCCTTAAGCACCTTTTCCCTCCACTTGCCAAATTTAGCTATTAGAGAAAAGATTTTTAAATGGTGCCCTAGGCTCCAGTTTGGTGGTCTTAATTATTTACTGCCTCCTTGCACGCAGTCTTGCCTACTTAAGTAATTGCACTAACAAATTACAGTATTAAAATGTCTGTCTAAACAATTTGTAGGCACAGTCTGATATTTAGATGCTTAAAGTGCTTCTCTGAAATCCACAGTTTATTGTGCATGCAAAATTACACCTGGAAAAGAGTGTTTCTGAAAAATCAGGGTCATTTATGTGAATATATCCAGTGGTTGTAACCAGAGCAATTTACATAATTACAGAAAAGTACTGTGCCGGAATCCACAGTAGCTTCATCTGAATCTGTGATACCTGTCAACTGGAATAAGATGCATTATAGCCTTTGCCTCTGTAAAAATACCCATGTAAGTGATGCCTTGTCTTGATCTTGGCCCTTTCATGGGAGGGTTTAACCTTCTCTGTAGACATTAATTTTACAGTGGGCACTGCTATCGTAAGGCACTCTTAGTACTTTCACTTATATGAAACACTTAAGAAACTAACTTAGCTAAGAGAAATAAAGTGACTTGCCCAGGGTGACACACGCTATCAGTGGCACAAACCAGGCAAAAGAACACTGATTTTTGTTTTGCCTCAATTAATGCCTTGGAAAAACAGATCTTTATACTGTGTCAGTATACGGTATCTTCTGTATTCAGTACTGCAGAAAGGTGTGAACTATGTATAGGATGGTCTATAAAAGTGAAGGGTAGAGTCACTCAGCTAACTTTAATTGTCCTCATATAGGTGTCTTCTTTAATCTGGCTCTCTATAGGCACAGAGGAAGATGGGCATGCCCAGTAGGTGATTATTCACCTGGTTCATATTCATTCACATGCTCAGAGAGCATATGACTTGCTCCCTGGAGGGCCCTCTGTATCTTTCGCTGTGAGCGAGCGCAAGATGATGAGCTTAGGCTCAACAGCCAAGTCAGATGAGTAGGTGAGTTGAACCTCACCCTAAGGAGACACAGGTCTTCATACTCTTTGCAAAGTCAGTGGTGAAAAAAGGCTCCCTGTAAGTTAATCAAGCCAGCGTTTAAGGTAGAATTCAGTTCCGCTGAGCTTTCAAATATTTCTGTGTCATGCCCGGTTCTGCCATCCCTTCTGAGAATGCTTAGAAGCCTCCTTAGAGGTGAACACCGTAGGAAAAGCAGATCTCTTAGTACCTCCTTTTTTTGTAAGCAAGAATATATGAATGCAGGCTCACCAGCCTGTAGTGACTAAAAGATAGTCCTGGAAGTTGATGCCTTAGATGAGAGTAGGAGGATGTGTATGAGCTTTTCTTGTGAGCGTAAACAGAGGAGAATGTTTTGAGAAGTCTGGACCCCACATGACTGAAAACTAGCAGTTTGCAGCTCCACCTCCCTGCAAAGTCTGAGCCCTACATCACTCTGTGAGGAGCATCCATCACTGCTGGCAGGGGTCAGAAGATTTGCTTACCACAGGCCATGGGTTTGGGTTCAAATATGCGATATGGTACACTTGAAGTTAATTATCTGTAGCTAGATGGTATGAGTAAATCAGCAGGGAAAGAAAAAGTCCTGTATTCCTGTTGAAAAGATATGGCACTTCTGTGAAAAAGGCCTTTGAGTCTACTTGTATAATGACTGCAGATGTGATGTAAGGCTGAAATTTAGCTGTCTTTTTGTCCGTACTAAAACCAGGCCTGTTTGAAAGACCTCAATGGCAGATATTTCCAGCACACTGAAAATGAGAAGCAGTACAGCTTGAAGGGGGGGATAATTATATCAGAAATTGTGGAGGTTTATCTTTAAATAGAACTATCTTGCTAAAGATCTGTGAGCAAGTGGAGGGGGGGGCAAGATAGTATAGAAAAGGGGTGGTAAAAATCTAGCAAGATCTGTTTTTTCATCCGATTTAGTATTCTTAACAGTGACAGCTGATGTTTGAAAGCATTTGTATTGAGTCTATCACTAATGTTCATGATGTTATATGAGATAATAGATGCAGAAGGATCTGAGTGAAGTGCGCCCATGTGACTCCCGTTCTGAATGCAGCAAAATATTCCAGAAAAAGTAGTGAAAGTTCACGCAGATGTATACAAGAAAATTCAGAGTAGATATGTGGTGGCTCATAAGAGACAGTGCAGAAGTGAAATGAAAGAGGGGAAAATGAGAAGTATGGTTTTCAGCTTTCTAGTCAAGTTTTATGGCAGACACTTTCTATCTCTCCCCTTAGTTAAGTACAAAAGGGTAGTATTTGTCCATTTCTTGCAGGTGAGAGATGCCCATAAACAAATCAGCAGGGGGAAAGAAAGGGAGGGGATGTTCCTGCATTTAGAGTAGAATATCCCCAGTAAGGGCTGTGTGTATTTACAGTCATGTAGGGAAGGAAAGATGATGGACAGGTGATAGTGATCTGTGATTCTTTTTCCAGCAAGCTGCTTTTGTACTTCTATACAACTTCTCCAAGGATTTCTATCTACAGAAATAGAGAAAAGATGAGTTCGGTTCCAAATTCATATACTAAGAATCTAAACAATATTGATATTTTCTATATATCTGATATTATTAGTATATATGCTGGGATATTATTAGTATATATTAGTATATATTTTATATATTTATATATTATTAGTATATATTAGTATATATTTTTTTAATACTGGGTTGGTTTTTTTTGATAATAGGTTATTTCCTGTATGATCTGTCTCTTTCAGCAGAAATACCAAGTTACTTAATAAAGCTTGCAGCTCTAGCTATTTGGTGTTCTGGCATCATGAGTTTGGCAACAACAGATTTAATCTGTTTCACAACAACACTGTGAAGGAGAGAAAATCCAAAGAATAATGGGTTAATCTCTGTGATTTAAAATTCCTGCAATCATTTAGGACGAAAGAAACTAAAAGTTATTACTGAGGCAAGTGTTCTTGTTAAAAAGCAAAAACTTGCTTTGTCCATGAAAGTGACTCATGCCTGTCATTGCTGCAGGAGCTGCAGGGCTGAATGAAAGAAGATGACACCACCCAAAGGCACTTAAATGTTGTCTTTCCAGGCTATTGAAGCTAACGTCTGAGAAAGATAAGAGTGATCCCAAAAATAAAGTACTGAAGGAAGAGCCAAGGGGCATCACTTCATTTCCCAGCCCTGATACAGTTTTCCTCAAGTGTCTCAGGCAAATCACTTAATGTCTGTGTCTATTTCCCTCTCTGTAGATTTGCAGTAGTACTTTTCCACCTTATTTTGGCGGTGGTTTGATTTCTGAAGATGTTCACTGTAGCAGGATAAAGCATACAATAGAGGAAAAAAAATTTTAATAAATGACAATTCACCAATAAGGGTCAGGATGAAACATTATGGCCTTAAGGGATTGTCTGGGGAAGAACTATACTTCATTCTTCAAAACTTTAAGAATATGTTGACAAGTTTGAAACGGAAAGGTATAACTCAACTGAAATCAAGGGAGCTATACTAAGAATTGATTTATTCAAATTGTTTGAAAAATGAGATACCTCTGGAGCAGTGACTAAAAGATTAGGAAATACTGCACAATTCAGATCCAAGGCACATGGCACAGGAATTGTGAAATAATATTTGACCTTACTGAAAGTGGGTGGTGGGATCCTCCCTGATAGGTAAAAGACTAAATTAGTCATTTGATAACGATGTGAATTTGTGTTGAAAGGATATATGCCTTGTGGGCTGTGTAGGATTGTCCTGTGGTGAAAAATAGCCTGTTTGAGCTTTCATATGTCTGAAAGTCTGTGGTGTTAATGTGAACTGCTGAAGCAGAAAACATTTTGTACTTGCTTTATTTTTCTACCTTTTGCTTCTGTTTGAAGATTCCCAAATTCATGGCCTTTAAGAATGCCTCTTTGGGGGGCAAGGGAAACAACTTATGTTTCCAAATATGCCACTTCTGTTTCTACCTTATCTCTTGAAGTTGTGTCAGCACGCTTGCTTTCTCTTCTGTGGCCTCTCTGCTATTGCCACATGGGGAGTTTTGGGCAGAGACTGAATAGTGTGCCCATGTTAAGCTGCAGGCAGAATACCTTTTGACAAAACCGCGTCCAGCAAACTTCACAGGCAGTTTTAACAAGGCTTCTGGAACTGATAGGACTGTGAAGTTAGCCACTGTGACAGCAATTTATAAGCTGTGAATAGAACACTGTGCTGATTATATTGATTTTGAAACCTACCACCAAGGCTGCTATTCATTGACGTTCTTGTTGGCAGTGTGTCATGGAAGCTCCATCTATGTTAAAAGTGAGATGTATTAATACTAGACTTGTCAGATTTGTCTGGACTCAAATCCAGACAGTGCTGGCTTCAAAGGTATCATCAAGAAGATGCCCTGTGTCCTGGGCAGTTTGGACTTTTCTGAGTTTGTTTTTACTGTAATCTGCCTCATTTAAAATATTTTCTCCTCGGGTCTTAACTGGAGTCTGCTAAACATAGGTAGTAGAGGAGTCGTAGGGTCTAATCAGTCATTTTCTTACCTGTGAATATCCATTTTTCTCAAGCTGACAGTTGTGTAGACTCTAGGATTGTTCTTTGCCCGTGGAGGGAGTTCTTAAAATGTAACAGGGACAAAACACTTGGGTTGAAGTCAGCTGTAAGCATCTGGCCTGCGCTTAGCACAAATGGTGGTGGCTACACTTGGGTTTGCAAAGTAGGGCATTCTGCAAGGCTTTGAGCCCCAAGGCCTAGGTGCTTCCCACAGCCCACCAGAAACTGTCAGCAAAGACACAAAATGAAATGAATTGAAAAGTCTTGACGAAAACCTTTGGGGGGCTGGCACACTCCCTCGTCTCCCTGCAATAAGGAAAGTCTTTAACTTTTTTAATTGCTTCCTTTTTTTTTCTCCTTGATGGAGACATTTTTTCCCCAAGTGACTACAATGGTAGTTCATTTATCATTTTTCCTTTCCCAAACCCATGTGACTTTGTTTTCCGTAATTTTATTTAATTGATTATAACTAATTGACTCTCAGTTTAGGGAATAGAGGTTTCTAAGCCTACTGGTCTGGTCTGAATTTATTTTTGGTGAAGTCTTTTTCTTCCAGCCCAGGAGTGAGGTACAAGGTTATTCTTTAAAAAAAAAAAAAAAACTGGAAAAACACCCAAACACAACATCACAAAACAAAATAAAACAAAAAACCAATAAAGAAATATGAAGAACAGAGTTATTAATTTCTTTTTTGATTAATAGGAAGAGAAACTCTGCTTTCAGCATCTTGCAGGATGGCCTGATTTTAGCTAAAAGGCAGCCTGGGCTTCATTGTATACCCAAGATAAGATTAGCCAAAGTGGTTGCCTGTTTGGAAACAAAGGGCTTGAAGAAGGAGGCAGAGAGGGTTCAGATGGATGCGAGAGAAGTGCCCTACCCTTGGCGCAGCCACAGATTCAGTCTCTGGCCTTGGAAGTCACTTGAAGCTTCCCTTAATACCCATTAAGTTTTCTGTCTGCTTTTGATTTCATTATGCCTCAAATGCAAGCACCACTAGATCTCCTGCGAATCAAGCTTTTAGATTTCTATCGCCATAGACGTGTATTGTCTTTTCTTTCTGCAGTGTGCATATATTGTATTGAAATCTAGGAACAAGGCACAGTAGTGTGTTCCAGTGCACCACCTCCACAGTACAATGGGTGATTTGCTCTTTTAAAAGGGAAGGAAAACAGATTTCCTTGGCAGTGGAAATTGCAGTGGCATTTCAATCTCTATTATGTAGATAAATATATTTATTTTCTTATGTAAAAGACTTGGAGATCCTTGAGAGAAAATGTTGCTTATTTGATAGATGCGTTTAAAAATGAAACGCTGGCTAAATAATACTGATTTGTGAGGCTTCATAATGCAGCTGCTTCCTTTCCTGATTCCTTGGAAGTAATCCCTCCTCCTCTGTGGGCAATAGTCAGAGGTGGTGCTCTCTGCACACCAGAGTCCCTCCTGAGTGTCCCAGGAAAGATTATGTGGTGACTGAGGGAATTGCTAGACACGCTCTTCATGATTTACTTCTTTCCCTTCCTCACCAATTTCTGCCATATTTTCTGCTCTGGGTTGTAGAGAAGAACTCCAAGTAGTCCCTTGATCCTGAATAGATCTTGATCAAACTGCTGGCAAAATTGTTTATTTTTGCTATTTTATGGTTTGTGCGTATATACTCGCAAAGGGTGAGGGGCATTTCTCAGTGGCACAGTGCTATTTCTATTAATCTGTCTGCCTCCTTACGCCTTCCTTTCTGCTGCTTGGTGATTATTACATGGGCTTCCTCTGTGAATTAAGAACAAAATGTGCAGGAATCCTTGCTCTACCATGAAAGCCAAGGGAATCTTAAACTTTTTTTTTTTTTGTCCAGAAGTTGTGCTTTACCCAAGAGCACCATCTTCTGGATGTCATGTCTCTCTATTTCTGGGAACACTGCAGTTGAGTTAAATTCTGCTTGAAGGGGAAGATCACTATGAGAAGTGAAAGCTTGTAAACCTGTGCCTGGTGGGGGACTTGCTGTCATTTTCTATTTGGCAAATGCAAATCTCT